>RJWJ010035256.1:0-16721 GCA_004363605.1 Indri indri
CAGGCATGCGCCACCATGCCCGGCTGATTTTTTCTATATATATATTTTTAGCTGTCCAATTAATTTTCTTTCTATTTTTGGTAGAGATGGGGTCTCGCTCTTGCTCAGGCTGGTCTCGAACTCCTGAGCTCAGAACGATCCGCCCGCCTCGGCCTCCCAGAGTGCTAGGATTACAGGCGTGAGCCACCGCGCCCGGCCTTGAACTCATTATTTGTAAAGGTGGTGTGGAAGTGTCCTTTAAAATGCTTTTCCTTCTTTGTGTGTGTAGCAGAAGTTTTCTCATGAAAGCATAAGGGAAGTGCAGGAGCAATTACCCTGGCTAACAATTTTCTTTTCTTTTCTTTTCTTTTTGAGATAGAGTCTGGCTCTGTTGCCCTGGTGAGAGTGCCGTGGCATCAGCCTAGCTCACAGCAACCTCAAACTCCTGGGGTCAAGCAATCCTCCTGCCTCAGCCTCCTGAATAGCTGAGACTATAGGCGCACACCACCACACCTGGCTAATTTTTTTTCTCTATTTTTAGTTGACCAGCTAACATTTTTCTATTTTTAGTAGAGATGGGATCTTGCTCTTTCTCAGGCTGGTCTTGAACTCCTGACCTCAAGGGTTCCTTCCACCTCGGCCTCCGAGAGTGCTAGGATTACAGATGTGAGCCACCGTGACCGGCCAACAATTTTCATTTCATTGTATTTTGTTTCCCATTGTGAAATATCTCTTCCATTTCATCTTATAGATCGCCAATTTAGTTGCTGCTGTGACCATCCTTCGTTTATTTATTTTAATACAAGTTTAAACTGATCATACTGCATTGAGCTCTAGAAGGTCTTTACTGTGCTTTATGTTTTTCCTTGAAGTCTTCATTATGCCAAAAATTTTAAATTTCATCTGATTCTTCTATTAGTTGCGTCTCAAAGAGGATGTAGTAGGAGTAAACTGTTTTTGTCTGTACTCCATGACCCTTTGGGGAACTGTCTCTTGGAGGGGCTGCCAATCACAGGACCAATAGCTTCATAACTTCTGGTGAGGGCACATGAGCTGTGATGGGTGAATTGATCTTGGAATTAGGATCTTGAGCAGAGAAAACACGGGAACTAGAGAAGGAGATGTGCTCTCTCACTTTGTCTCAGATGACATGGAATTACCCAAATATAAGTCAGTGCAGATTTGGGGCATCTAATACAGATGAATAACTGCAACAGTGAACACACATCAGGCAAAAGCCATAAATCCACAATCAACAACAGCTATAACAACAACAAAAAACTAAAACTAAAACAAAACAACCACAACCTTTAAAAAAAATTTCCCAATGACTTTATAGGTTCCTGGGGAAATGGCTCTTTAGAAGTGTGGTTGTTTCACCCATTTGTAATGCAGTTAGAGTCTTTTGTTATGGTCTGCATTCCATCCTGGGATCCCCTGGCCTCCTAAATAATTTTTTAAAATTTGCATAACTAATTTGCATACTTCGTGCTGTAAAGTTCTGTAGGTTTTGACTAATGCATGTCATGTATTCACCATTACAGTGTCATACAGTATAGTTTTACCATCCTCAAAATTCCCTGTTTCGCCTATGCAACCCTCCCACTTCCCCCCAAATTCCTGGCAACCACAGATCTTTTTACTGTTTCTATAGTCTTTGCCTTTTTCAGAATCACATATAATTGGAATCATACATTATGTAGCCTTTTTATACTGACTTTCACTTGGCAATATTCATTTAATTTTCCTTCATGTCTTTGGATGGCGTGATAGCTCATTTCTTTTTTTTTTTTTTTTTTTTTTTGAGACAGAGTCTCACTCTGTTGCCCTGGCTAGAGTGAGTGCCGTGGCATCAGCCTAGCTCACAGCAACCTCAAACTCCTGGGCTCAAGCGATCCTACTGCCTCATCCACCCAAGTACCTGGGACAACAGGCATGCACCACCATGCCCGGCTAATTTTTTCTATATATTTTTTTTAGTTCTCCAGATAATTTCTTTCTATTTTTTTAAGTAGAGACAGGGTCTCACTCTTGCTCAGGCTGGTCTCGAACTCCTGAGCTCAAACAATCCTCCCGCCTTGGCCTTCCAGAGTGCTAGGATTACAGGCATGAGCCACCACACCCGGCCGATAGCTCATTTCTTTAAATTGCTGAATACTATTTTCTTCTCTCTTCGGCCACAATTTGTTTATCTATTTACTTATTGAAGGAAATTTATTGCTCCCAGTTTTTGGTGATTATGAATAAAGCTGCTATAAATATTTCACATGCAGGGTTTTGTGTGGACATAAGTTTTCAGATCAGCTGGGTAAATACCAAAGAGCACAATTGTAGGACTATATAGTAAGACTATGTTTATTTTTGTAAGTAACTGTCAAACCGTATTCCAAAATGGCTGTACCATTTTGCATTCCCACCAGCATTCAACAAGAATTCCTGTTGCTTCACATCACATGTATATAATACCAGATGTATGGTAATTTTAGATTACATTTCACGCATCTGAATATTATGATGTGAGACTCTTGATCCCATTAAAATTTTTTGGCAAATGTTGATTTTTTTAAAAACAGGCAATTGACCTGGTTACATACAGATGGCTCATTCCGTCTTACCTTCTACGGGCGGTGGCTTTAATGTCAGTTCCATTTTCAAAGCCTTTGTTATCCTGCTTTGCATTTTTTGGGTCTTGATAATGTGTTCTTTTCCTACTTTGCATTTGTTCTGCACATGCACTTTTTATAAGTTCTAAAAATTGGATGTGTTTTATGTCATAATTCAGTTTCAGCCTTTATTATTCTGCTTTGGGCCAAGTGTGGGATTTGTGCCGATTCATATACACTGTTTGTGGATCTTCCTGTCTGACTCTTTCTCCTCCGAGATTTCCCCTCATATCATCTGGTTTTCAAGGATTCCCTTTCGACAGGCTTCTGGCTAGAAAGACAGGTTACTCTCGGAGTTTTAGCTCCATATTACCGCACAGTTATGTGCAATTTAGGCCACCTTTGGGGCAAAATAGTGAGAGACTTCCCCCACACTTATTAAGTCATAGAATCCTCTTTCCCATAGCTCTTTTGCCCAGAAAGATGAATTTTTAAAATCAGGGTTTTAGGTGTATGTACCTTCGTTACCATGGTTGCACTGCAGCTCCACAGTGGGGGCTGCCCTTAGGGATGGATGGGGAAAGAAAAAAGTGAGAAAACGTGGAAAAAAAGTGGGTATCCCCCATCCACATATGCACATTCTCTGGCTCCGAGGGACCCAGTTTTACTGGTCCTCTGGCCAGAAAGACAGAGCTTCTCCCGGAGGTTGTGCTGCCTGCACCTGCTGCCCAGTTCTGTTCTGCGGCGGCCTTCAGATCAAAGCTGGGAGACAAACGGAGAAAAATCCCTGAGAAAGTCATTTTTTAGATTTTGGCTCCCATCGCCAACCCACCTACTATTTTTGGCTCTTTCCTTTGCTCAGATAGCTGCTTCTTGCATTTTTTCAGAGTTACACATTTTAATCAGTGGAAGAGATATGTTTCAGTGGACTGACTTGAGCTTGGTTGGTACCTAAAGCATCAATGTGATACTCAAATTGCCATAGCGTTGGCTAGTGGGCCAAAATCATGCTGATGCCTGTGTCCTTCTGTCTTGACTCCATTAAATTTCGAAAGGTTCCTTCATAATGCCTAAATTGACAAATCTGTTTTATCCATGATATAATTACTCTAAGTTTTCCTTGTTATACAGGAAGAAGATTATCGGTATTTCCTTATTTTCCATATGAATGAAGGGAACAAATAAAATGATTTTCCTGTTTCTTATTTCTACAAACTTTTGAGAGACTGTAGTCACTTAAATTAATAAATGACGCCTTACAATATATTGGCTAAACCAGGTAGAGAATTTTGGAGCTGGGAACTATGAGCTGTCAAAAGAGAGGTAAGATTTATTTCCCATTTGGGATTTAAAAACACTTCTAAAGAGCCATTTCCTCAGGAATCTATAAAGCCATTGGGAAATTTTAAAGCAATATTATAGTTGTTGATTGTGGATTTATGGCTTTTGCCTGATGTATGTTCACTGTATATAGGTAGAGTTTTATTCCAAAAGCCATCAGCAGTGGTCTGTGGAGGGAACACCGTTTCTCTCCTCCTGGAATGAATGTTCCTAGGTTTGAGTGTTGATTAGTGTAGAATTTTATCTGTTCCCAAGCAAATGAGTTTATTTTACTTTGTGAGATTGTGCCTCAACTGTTCGGGAACTAGGATTGGTGTACAAAAGAAACAAAAACCGTTATTATCTGTCTTCGGTGTCTGGGAACTGCTGCCCTCTGGAGGTCAAGTTTCAATTCACGTGACGCTCAAAGCTGCTGGGCGTATTTTCTTTTCTGAATAGAAGTTCGTTTTTCTTCCTTTTCTGTGGAAGGAAGGGGTTGCCATACAATTTACAGATAGACCCAAAATTTATAGTTTCTTCTGTTGTTTGATTGTGAGACTTCTTCCTACGTGTGGGCCATGCAAATTAAGAGACAGGAAGTGGAGAATTCAAGAGGATTTTGTAACCTCACTAGAGAGTCTCTGTCCTTCTGATGCTACCAAACAAAGTAGAGGATGGTCGCAGAGGCCATATGTTTCTTGAATGTTGACATGTATATAATATTACTGAGAAAAGAAAAGAGTTTGCTTTAAAAGGTGTGTCTGCATTAGATGGGTGCACCTGCCTCTGGAAGTTACTGGAAGGGGTGTAAATGTTTTATTAACTCTCAGGAAAAAAATGCTAAAAATCAAACCCAAACTCCTAATGCTTTAAATTTTCTAGCACTTAAAAAAAAACCTCTCTAGCCTGGGAGAAAGTAGCAAGCTCTTGAGGAATCGAACCATCTATCAAACCTTATAACATGTGCAAATACATTAAGCAGGTTAAAGTAATATGTCTTCAGAGAACCGAACCTTATAATGGTTTTCTTCTTTGCAAGTGAAAAAGTTAAAGTACCGAATTGTTTAAAATCTTTTGGTTAAAAAGAATATTATACTCTTCCAGGAATAAAATATGATGTATATAAATGAAAATGTATAAAGAACCCTGTCAAAATCACAAAGATCTTAAAGATAATTTCAAAGGTATTCCTGTTTTCTAATATAAATACTTTCACTTAAAAATGTTTTTGGATGAGAAAAGGGAAAATCTTATTTTAGTTAAATGACCTCAGTGTTCCTGCTGAGTACAAATGAGGAACAAAAGATACGGAAATTAACTTTAGGCTTCTAATGTGTAATCATAAAAAAAGAATTATAAAACCCCTCTGTAAAGTTTTTAATATTACTTGGTTGAGAGTTACAGCCAGTTCTCATTAATACTCCCAAGCAGAGAAAGCATTATTATTCTTTGATAAAGTTTGGGTTAATAGAATTCTGTACTTCTCTCTGAATTTGCCTCAGTGGAAGATAAAAATACAAATGTGAGATTTTCAGTCTATCTAATACTTTTAATTTATTGTTTTACAAAATGATTAGAGTAAATACCTACTTCCTTATACTTAATTTGTAGATTGGATAAGTATTTATTAATTATAATAATATTTAAGAGTATAGAAATATAAACATAGGTCTTCAATTAAATTGAGCCATAATTTAAACATACACTCTTTATAAATTTGGTTCTTGTAAACTTTAGACAATATTCCATTTGCGTGGATTGGTAGTTTCACCACTTACACTAACTGGGTATAGGTTTATGAAATCCTTGTTTCTCTGTCAAATTGTTATTGTAGGCCGGGCGCGGTGGCTCACGCCTGTAATCCTAGCACTCTGCGAGGCTGAGGTGGGAGGATCGCTCAAGGTCAGGAGTTCAATACCAGCCTGAGCAAGAGTGAGACCCCGTCTCTGCTAAAAATAGAAAGAAATTAGCTGGACGACTAAAAATATATAGAAAAAATTAGCTGGGCATGGTGGCGCATGCCTGTAGTCCCAGCTGCTCGGGAGGCTGAGGCAGAAGGATGGCTTGAGCCCAGGAGTTTGAGGTTGCTGTGAGCTAGGCTGACACCATGGCACTCTAGCCCAGGCAATAGAGCGAGACTCTGTCTCAAAAAAAAAAAAAAAAAAATCGTTATTGTAAACTGTGATTTCATTGTCCTTTAAAGTAAGCTTAAATATGTTTTCTAAAATCCATCGATTTAGGATTATTAGAACAATTCAATATTGCGACAATTAGGTAGAAATCTTTATTTATCTTGATACTTTAAAGAAATTAAAATTTGGAGAGACAGAAGAAATAAAGTCTATAGTTACCACATCATCTTCATTTTTAAAAACCTGTGTATTCTTATTGGTGTAAATTAATTTGTTCTTCAAATCACCCAAATGAAGGTAGTTATACCAAAAGATTATGTACATTGTCTTAAAATATGCTTTATAAGATACTTTGTTTTAAACATTAGAACTTTTAAGCTAAAGTAACATTGTCCTTTCATCATTGCTTGATTAAGAATACATTGTATAAATATACATATGTACATATCAAGATATATTAAAACTAATAAAAAGGAATTTTAAATTAAATAGGGGAAAAAGGACTGATAGATCAGAAAAAAGAAATTTGAACTCAGGATATGTATTACTAGTATGTTCTCCATATGAACTAGCAAATATTTCTTTGCTTTCTGCATATTTTGTACAGGTGGCAGACCTTTTTCCCTTGGGAAATCAAGTGTGTTTTCTCATATCGCAAAAGATCGTTGACTCCTCTTATGCATTTAAGGTATTTTATAATTTGCACAATTATAAAAATAATGATTTACTTCCTTCTGGAGTAGCTTAGATTCATGATCCTTCTTTTATAATAACACGTACAATGGTGATTATGAAATACTGACTCCAGTTATCCACCCAGGTTAGACAGCAGCCTTCTCTCGATCTCATGCACCTCACCTGTGCTCCTGTATCCGACTGGCAGTGCACACAGGTATTGCCCTTGTCTGAGATCAGGGCTCAAACTTAGACCTGCAGCGAGTGACAGGCATCTTTTGCATGCAGACCAGCTTTAGCATTCACGGGTGGCTGCTCATTTGCACCAAAATGTTGCTCTTTCACTGTCTTTATGTCATCTATGGCATGATACACACAGAGAAAGAAAGACAACATTTTAGCAATAATTAGACTTGATTAGTATGTTTCAGATTATTTCAGAGTTACTCAACTGTCTTGTAAAAGCAATTTTATTTTATGGTATTCAGGTAAAGAAAGCAGCTTATACCTCTATTTGGAGGTCTACTGTTACTATTTAGATGTGGTCTAGATAATATGTTTTCATGATTTTGTGCCCTTTGTTAGGAAGGGTAGAAGCATGCCCATGGGTAAAGATGTATGCAGTGACTGTCTGCAGAAGGACTTTTAAAATACCTTTATCTCTTGAAGGTAATTGGGCCACACTATATAAAACAATACCTCCACCGTGAAGTATTAATGGTTAAATTTCTGGTTACCTCTCCAGGGACCAGCCACTGGAGAAAAGGAATTGTGTTAGGTTATTGCAAAGCACTAAGGAATTATGTCAAGGCTTCTTCACAGGTGCAGAAGCCCTCAACTGATCCAGGTGAGCATGACATTGATTATGCCTAGCGATGGATTTCATATCAAGTTTCATCAATGGAGATTATTGCTCAAGCCTCACTGGAAGGGGCCTCCCCAAGAGCTGACTCTTCACATGGTGTGTCTAGCCTCGAGGCTGCCTATTACAGGTATCTGCCTCCCACTGTAAGAGAATGTGTTCCTCACCTATTTAATAACTTCTTGCTCTTAATTTGTGTTTTCTCTTAGGCACGGGGACTGATGACCTACTTTTTAACAGTTGCAGTTTCTAGGAAGTTCATGGTAGTGTCTTAAAATTACTTGCACAGCTGCAGACCCACTCTGCCTTTGATCTCACCACTAAAATACCTGAGTTTCCCTACAACTTTTATACTAGCTGCAACGAATTCCACATCAAAACAACTGTGGGAAATTTCCAATGAGAGAGCACCCAACTTTCTGGTTGATTTTACTTTGGCCTTCACTGGTTTGTTACTAAAAATTAGATTATAATTTCCCATCCTCCTCCCATAAATACACAACCCAATGTTCCTGGGTTGTGAATGTTCCCGTTGTGAAGTTTTCAACAATGGCATTGTATTAATGTTGTCAACCATGCCCAGGGGTGCATTAAAATTGCCATACGTGCAGAATATGATGCCAAATTGTTTCTGGTGGAACTTGTAACTTTAAGAGAAGTGCTGTGGGTTCCCCTTATTATTTCGTGGACATGATGGCAGCCGTACCCCAAGGTTGTAAGTTCCCCTGCCATATTCTGCAGGCTCAGCATAGGTGAATCCATAACCAACCAATGAGCTTCTACTACATCATTCGGCCAAATGAGTTTGGCCAAACACCCAGAAGAGTGAGGCATCTCAGTAATGTGTACCACAGCCCAGCTTCAGAGGACCTCTCCTCTTGTCTCTCCCTAGGGCCCTGGCTACTCCTTCCACTCCACTTTTGCCATCTTGATCCCCTCGTCCTTGTCCATTGCCTTTTGGGCCCTGAGCACATTTCTCTGAAGCTTCTTGACTTTCTGAATGACGGAAATGTTCTTCCGGGTGATGTGTCTTGGGTCAGCTTCTCTGAAAGCAGAATGAGACAGATTTTTATGTGGGAGGTTTATACAACATCTGTAAGGAAATGAGGAAGCAGGATTGGCAGAGGCAGAAGTTAAAGTAGAATGCAACAGGGGCCTCAGCTGGAGCTGGGATGGCTCTGTTCCTCCGGCCCAGAGTTCTCCCCAGTTGGAGCAAGGAGGCAAGGACTTCGTACCCACTTTGACCAGACATTGGATGTAGGGCTCTTCCTGAGGAAAGACTGAAACTTTGGATATGGCAGCTCCTTTCAGCAGAGGGCAATGACCAGAGAAAAACTCAGCTGTGAGCTGTTAGCAGCCAGCACTCCTGGCAGCTAGAGGAATGAAGGCTTCAGTTCTTATATTGCGGGGATATATTGTGCATGTATTCTGAAATATGTAGTTTGAGACTTTTCCAGAAATGTCTTATTGTTGACCACTTAAATCTAATGGACATTCTGAAAAAATTCTGGGTAGGTAGAGTGGCCAAGACTTTCCTGTTGAAGAAACTGAAAGAAGACTATAGGCAGAAATGGATTCTCAAAGATTAGACTCCACTATTTTCTTTCTGAATGCATGCAGTGATTTATTAAGTAATAGTTTGTTGGCTGGACTGAGGAGGTATCCGTCTTGCAGATGATGGGTGGGTTTTAAGCCTCAGTTTACAAATCATCACCCGAAATGGGTGTCCTGAAGGAGGACCAATGCTTTACATTAATTGAACTAATTGCTCATGCAAATTTGCATATAAAAGAGAGCTAGGCAGTGATACTTATCATTCGATTAAGAGATAAAGAAGTCTTCAGAAAGTCTTGAATGTAGAAAAGGGAAAGTGGAGAGCGAAAAGAGAAGTGTGAATGGGCCCTGATGGGAGGGGTGTGGAAAAAGGAAAGTGCATATAGGATTCTGAGTATTTGGAGACACAGAAAAAGAATTGGAAAAAAGCTCAATACTTAGTCAATTTTTATTTTCTTGCCTTTCGAATGCACAGTATTGTAATGGTGCTGGAAGAAACCGTTCATATTTAGCAGTGACAGCAATGGAATGCTGAACAATTTGCAACCTTTACTAATAAATAACAAAAGTTCTCATATGCATGTTAAAGAGTAATGCATATTGGAAGAAGAAATGTCGATAAAAGGAGCTAAAGCATCTTCTGTGAATTCAAGTCCAAGGTAAAGTGTCACTGAGCAGCAACAGAGAGGAGCATTGTGGATGTAGACTATTACATGCCCCATACTGTATTTGTTAAAACTCTCTTATCTCTTTCTGTGTTATAAATTTTAAACTTGCATCTTCCTCTTCCTCCTCTTAGTAATCATTAAGATTCTAGCACTTGTTGGTGAAAGAAATTTCCACAAGAAGAAAATGTTCTCTCCTCCCATGCAGTCTGCTAGGAAAGCAGATAATATTCAAGTTGATAAAACCATTCTGAAGAAGATTAATGCTAACAAAGAAGTTTTGCAAACCACCTTGCCTTCAAAGTGTGTTGCAACGTCCTGTGAAATTAACTTTAACCTCCATGAGGTAGGTAGTTCCAACTGGTTATCATGTTTATTGTATTTGTCATATTTTATCTTTTCTCAAAGATAAAAAGCCAGAAGGGTACCGCTGGATCTTCCAACTCCTCCTATAAACACAGAGCAAACAAGTGAAATGACCCCAGAGGTTTCTTATCTAAACCAAACGTTCGACACATTTAAATTAATAATGACTATTAAGAAAATATTGATACCACATTATCCTTTTATAATTATCTCTTCCACTGGCCTCCATGCAACTCTGTCTCTGTGAAGAAAATGTACTTTGTTGAAGATTTCAGATAAATGTTTTTCCATCCTTGTTCTTGGGAGCTGCGTGATTGTGGGAAAGTTAACACCCCTCACAGAACTTCCGTTTCCGTATCTGTGTCTGTAATTACATGCTGTTGTCTAGAACACAGCCTAACACAAAGTAGTTGCTTGTGTCACCTTCCCTCTCCCTTGCTTCCTGCCACCCTCAATTTTTACTCCCACCTCTCTGCCTTTTCCTTCGTTCCTGCGGTGCCCAGCACAAGGCCGACTGCATGGGACGTGCTCCACAGCTCTTTCATGACAGGGGAGCAGGGCAGTTTATTATTTTAGATGTTTTTCTCAAATAACTTTCCATTACTATTTGTGCCTTACACAAAGGGACAAATGGGTTTTTTTGGGGGATAATGAAATTTATTTTTTCAACTTTATGGTTTAATTGACAAATAAAATTTGTATGTTTAGGTTGTACAGCTTGATGTTTTGATATATGTATCCATTGTGAAATGATCACCACGATCAAGCTTATTAACATATCCATCGCCTTATGTAGTTACCATTTTCTTTTTTTTTCTTTTTGTGGTGTGAACAATTACAATATATCAGCAAATGTCAAGCACCGCACTGCATATTTTATCTTTAGAACTTATTCATTTTGCATAAACTGAAACTTCGTACTCTGTGACCAACATCTCCCCATTTACCCCCCAACCCACCTCTGGAAACCACTATTCTACTTTCTGCTTCTATGAGTTTGACAATTTTAGATTCCTCATATCCAGAAAAATCATGGCCAAGATTAATGTCAAGAAGCTTTCCCCCTGTGTTTTTTCTAGTACTTTTATAGTTCCAGGTCTTGTGTTGAAGTATTTTATCCCTTCGAGTTGATTTTTTTGTATATGGTGTGAGATAAGGGGTCTAATTTCATTCTTCTGTATGTGTATATCCGGTTTTCCCAACACCATTTGTTGAAGAAACTATCCATTACCCAAGGGTGTGTTCTTGCCACCCTTGCTGAAGTTCAGTTGACTTGGTGTGTGGGTTTATTTCTGGGATCTCTGTTCTGTTACATTGGGCTATCTGACTGTTTTTATACCAGTACCTACTGTTTTGGTTCTGTAGACTTGTAATATATTTGAAATCAGGAAGTGAGTTGCCTCTAGCTTTGCTCTTTTTGTTCAAAATTGTTTTGGCTAGTTGGGGTCTTTTCTGGTTCCATATGAATTTTAGGTTTCTTTTTTCTGTTTCTGTGAAAAAATGTCACTGGAATTTTAATAGGGATTGTATTGAATCTGTAGATCACGTTGGGTAGTGTGGATATTTTAACACTATTATTCATCCAACCCATGAACATGGCATGTCTTTTTATCTGTGCCTTCTTTAATTTCCTTTATCCATGTTTTATACACCACACAATTTTTCACCTCTTTGATTCAATTTATTCTTAAGTATTTTGGTTTTTTAAAATTATCATTGTCAATGGGATTGTTGTCTTAATTTCCCTTTCAGATAGTTTGTGTATAGAAACACCTCTGATTTTGGTAGTTCATTTTGTATCCTGCAACTTTACTGAATTGGTTTATTAGATCTAACAAGTTTTTATTGTTGCTGTGTCTTCATGGTTTTCTACATGTATGATCCTGTCATCTGCAAACAGGATTATTTTACTTCTTCCTTTTCTATTGGGATGCCTTTTATTTCTTTTTCTTGTCTAATTGCTCTGGCTATGACTTCCAGTGCAGTATTGGATAGAAGAGGCAAGAGTGGCATTCTTGTCTTGTATTAGATATTAGAGAAAATGCTTTCAGTTTTCCCCCATTGATTATGATGTTATCTGTGGGTTTCTCAGTGTTGAGACTCAGTGTGGGCTCTGTTGTGTGCAGGCAAGTTCCTTCTGTACCTATTTTTTGAGAGATAGTTGATATGATTTCAATCTTCTTAAATTTCTGAAGACTTCTTTTGTGACCTAACATGGGATTTCTTCCGGAGAATGTTCTATGTACACTTGAGAAGAATGTGTATTCTTCTGCTATTGGATAGAAAGTTCTGTATATGTCTGTAAGTTGGTCAAGTCAGCTGTTTCTTAATTGATTTTTTTTCTCTAGTTGCTCTGTTCATTATTGATAGAAGGGTATTAAAGTGTTCCACTACTAATGTATTGTTGCCAATTTCTCCCTTCAGATCTGTCAATATTTGCTTTAGTTAATTATGTGCTCAGATGTTGGGTACATTTACATGTTATATCTTCCTATGGAACTCATACTTTTATCATTATATAATGGCCTTCTTTGTCCCTAGAGGTAATTTTTTCCTTTAAGTCTATTTTGTCTGATATAGGTGTAGCCACCACTGCTTGCTTTTGGTTACCTTTTACATAGAATGTTTTTTCCTTTCCTTCACTTTCAGCCTATGTATGTCCTTAAGTCTAAAGTAAGTCTCTTAAAGACAGCATCTCATTGACTCATGAGGTTTTTGTTTTGTTTACCCATTCATGCATTCTATGTCTTTTGATTGGGGAGTTAATTCATTTACTTTAAAGTAATTATTGATAGCTAGTTTTTTTACTCACTTTCTGAAAGGACAAATGATTTTTAATACAACTTGCTTTTACTAGAAGGGAGAACCCACTTTCGTTGTGGTTTTTGGCCAGTATCTCACTCTCCCACTCTAATGTCTTGATAAGGTATGTGTTAAAGGTTATCTATCTTCTATGTTAGAACTTCAGATAAGTTGCTTTCCGCTATGCTTCACTGACCAAAAACCTACCATGCCTCAGAAGCTAATAAACTTACAGTTCAGTCTTGCTGCAAAAATTATTTTTCATCCTTCATGAATCAACCACCTACTTCTCCTGGGACCCTATAGCCATGGAGTTTCATATCCTGGTCATTGTCAGCATTTGTAATCTGGTCCATGGAACTCCAATAATATAAAACTCTCCCAAGTGTACTGGGGTTTGAATATAGCCTGGGTATTAAATAAGAGGAAAATAAACATTTTATTTTAATAAAATCTATACATGAAAAAGAACCAGTAATATAAAATAAGGTGTTAACTGTGGCAATCTCTGGGTGATAGTAATAGGGCGTTTTTATTGTTTCATTTTTGCTTATCTGTATTTTAATATATGATGAAATGTATTGCTTTTATAATAATATTAGTTTAAAAATTAGCTAAGCATTAAATTTGAGATGTTAGAAAAAGAGCAAGAGGAAACCTAGAGAAACCAAGAGAAAAGAACATAATTAAGTTCGGGCACTTGACTTTAATCTAGTGCAAATCAATGGAACAGAAATAGACTACAACAAATACACTAGAATATAAATGACAAGACTGGAATCTTCATTCTTGCTAAAGAGAAATAAGATAAGCATACTTCGGTAATCTTATCAAGGGAAAAATGAAGATGGAAATAATTAAAAGCAGTTGAAAAGCTAGGAACAACTGTAGACACGACAGAGATTAAGAACAATAAAATATAATGAGCAAATATACATAATAAATTTGAAAAATACTTCAAAGAAGAACAATCCATCAAGAGTAGCACTGGAAAAAATGCAAACCTGAAAAGATCAACCAAGTATGAAGACATTGAAATGGTACTGAGAGGCCTCCCCTCCCACTAAAATCCCAGACTCGTAAAGTATTAACGTTGAGTTCTAGTTTGTTTTGCTTAGAGTAGTTCATGCTCTTTTGCCCTGGAATAATTATTAATAATACTTCCCCTTTATTCTCAAATGTATCCTGGCTACATAAATTATAGATGAATTTGTGTGATAACCTTAGATCTAGCAAACTTTGAAGGAACAGTTAATTCCTGTATTACACGAATTGTTCCAGAAAAGAGAGGAAATGTAAAAGCTGCCCAAATGATTTTAGGAGGTTAGTGCTATTTTGATTTCAAAGACAGATAAGAACAATAATGAACAGAAAACAGTAGGCCATATCTCCTCTGCACGTATATGCTGAAATCCAAATAAAATTGTAGATAACTGAATCTAATATTATGTTAAAAAATGCTACCTGTATAATCAGTTAGGCTATACCTGAAAAATGTGAGGATGATATAATATCAGAAAATCTAATCATGTAACTCTCTACCTTAATAGACAAAAGGTGAAGAGTCATGTGATTATCTTAAATGATAGAAAATATTTTATAAATTTTAAAAACTAATTATAGTGGATTATCTTGGCCAATTATAAAGAGGCGAGAACTGCCAAACATGCTAAAGATTAAATGCCAAAATCTTGTAGCAAATGTTAGATTTATTCAAGGAACTTTACGTATATTCCTTTTAAAATTGGAAGGAAAACAAAGACTCTTACTAATATTGTGAATATTCATTATAATGGAGGGCCTTGTCCATGTTATTAAGAAAAAATAAGAAATAAGTACAAAGACTGAAAAGTAGGAGCTAGTTTTATAGCTTGTGGAAATTGACAGGCAAGTTCAAAGATTTATAGAAACAAATGGGCAAAGAATATCCAAGATAATTTTGAAGAACAATGTTATAGAATTTAAATTCCTGGGTATTAAGACTTATTATAGAGCCATAGTAATTGGGAAGATGTGCTACTGATGCAAAGATAAATAAACCAAGGGAATAAAATAGAAAGTCTAGGAATAGATCTAGTTATACGTGATTACATGAGACAAGTGGCACCATGGAGTAATGGCAGAAGGATAATATTAATATTTTCAAGAAACAATTCTTTATCAATTGGCCTTTCCTTCACTCCTAAAATCAGTTCCATGTGGATTGGAGATCTTAATCATAATGGTAAAGCAATAAAGTTTATGGAACAAAAATAAGCGAATATGTTTATAATCTTGGGGTAAGTAAAGATTTCTTAAACATGACACAGAATGTACCAACTAAAAAGAAAGAGGTTGATAAATTGGGCTTCATTAAAATTAGGAACATCTGTTGAACAAAAGATGCCATTTAGAGAGAAAAGATAAGCTATAAAATTGTGGAAGCTATTTTCAAAATATAACCTACAAAGATCTTGTATCTTGAATACATAAAGAATTCTTACGAATCATTAAAAAAAAAAAACCCTCAGATACACACCCCAAGAGCAAGAAGCCAAAATCTTGAATAGATCATCCAGATTATCAATAAACATATGAAAATGCTCTTAATCTCACTGGTCATTAAGGAAATATAAGTTAAAACCACAATGAGCTACCATTACATACACACAGATAGCTAAAATTAATGAAGATGGACAATATCAGATATCAGTGAGGGTGAATTAAAATGGTACAACCATTTTGGTAAACTACTTCACAGTAGTTACAGGAGCTGATCACATCTATACCTATGACCTATCAATTTCCCCAATAGAAATGCCTATATATGTGCATTAAAAGACATGAAAAAGAATGTTCATAGTTGCATTTATAATGACCCCAAACGGAGGGGAAGCTGCTGCTGTTCATGATCAGTAACATGGATAAATTAATTATGGTAATAGAACACTATGCCATAATAAAAAGAATAAACAATTGCTAGCTTCACACAACATGGATGAATCTCAAATACAATGACGAGTCAAACGTCTGAAGACTATAACTTTGATGGGAGGTACACCCATTCAGTCACGGATGCTGGCCTCACACGGGAAGCACGTGTACTTTGATAGCGGTGTGAGTTATCAGCAACACCTGCGTCCTTCCCAGCATGATGGCAATCCAGCCTGACAATGGAAAACTTCTACATACTACAGATTCATGTCTTCTGGTCTGTATCAATGACACACCTTCTCAGGGGGATTCTTTCATCATCTGTCCACATGATGGCGTAATGAGCCTAGTGAAATAAGCGCTAACCTTTTATATCTGATCGCCTTTTCCATTGTCTCAGGTAAGAGGATAGCTTTAACTACTAAACACATAGCACTTCCAAACATTAACTCAAAGGGAGAAATATCATGCTTGCTAACGGGAGTTAATCTTAATTTTCATAGACCCAGTGATAAGGCTCTGGGTCTCTGGAAGCCAGTGGCCTGATTTAATTTAGCCAAAGAATTCTTTAGAGTAAGGTTCATTTGTTTCATTTGTCCAGAAAACTGAAGACGATAAGAAATATAAGTTATTGGTATTTGTGGGGTTTCGCAGAGCCCCTGATTTACCACAAACTGACTGCCCATATCAGATTCTAGATGTTCAGGAATTCCAAAAATTGGGATGATATAATTCTGTAAGGCTTTGATCACCTTGTGAGCAGCTGCTTTAGTCAAAGCAAACACTTCTGGCCATCCAGACATCATGCTAAATAGTGTTTCTTAATTTCTGATGGCAGAAGCTCTTTAAT
>RJWJ010035257.1:0-16743 GCA_004363605.1 Indri indri
TAAGTTGGTTTAGTAATAGTCATTCTCTCCACAGTCAACTCAGCATGATTGCATATTGTTATATAATTGCCAAAAAATTCAATACAGCTTTAAGCAGGCATTAGAAGGCTAGCTGTCAAATAAGGGAAGAAATGGTCTTTTTTACCTTATGGAGCTAGATCACTCCTTTAGAATTAGATTCAGCTAAGGGTGACATTTTAAGAAATATTAGTAAGTTGAAATTCATTTAAAAAGAAATCATTGGGATTATAAACCATGTTATAAAAGGAATGTTTGAAGGAAGCAGGGATATTTAGACTGAACAAAAGAGTCACAAGATTCAAAGGGAGCAGGATTGTAGCAGGATGCAGGAAGTATTGGGTAGGTCTTCATCTCAAGGAGCTTAAGGTCAAGGTAATTAGAGTTATAACAAAAGCAGATTTAAAATGGAAAGGAAATGATTAATTTTCCCTGGGAGAGTCAGGAAAGTTTTCACAGAGGTTGAGGCTGGAACTAACTGAATCTTAAAGGACAATGGAGAGGATTTCAACTACCAGCAGGGCAGGTCATTTGAGACAAAGGAACTGAAGGAACTACTGAAGGATTTGAAAGTCCTCTGATTCAAATTGTATTTTAGAAAGTTCATTCTGGAGGTTGCGCAGTGGATCATTTAGAGGGTGACAAGACTGGAGGCAAGTAGAGACCATTTAAAATGCTGTTTCAGAAATCCAGGTAAGAAAGGTAGTGCGAGCAGGAGCAGAAAACACATGGTTCAGGGAAATATTTAGACACTAAAACTGACAGAATTTGATGATATATTGGATTTGGAAAATGAGAGAGTGGAGCTTAGGATAATTCTTGGGATTGTGTTATACATAATGGGGTGAATTATGGTGAACAGATAAAAGGAGTAAAGGAAGAAGAGAAAAACAAAGTGGGAAAAATTATGAAGTCTATTTTGTACATATTGATACCTATAGAAGAAATTGCTCATTGTCTACCAGGATCCATTTTCTCCCTTCTTTACATAATGGTAGCTAATAGGTGGCTGCCCAGCCCTCCTTTGGAACTACATTTCCCAGCCACTCCTTGCAGTGGGGCAGTGGGCATATGACTAAAAGATCTTGCTGGTAGAATGTGACCAAGAGCAAAGAATGCAACTTCTTTCTCACTTGCTTAAGAAGAAATCCTTGTGCCTAGATTTTTGCTCCTTCCTCTTTTTACTGTTTAGAAGGGTGGTGACCAAAATGACCTAGGAAGTCACAAGTTGAGGATGGCATTAGCCTCCATTAGCCTGGGTCCCTGCATGTATCAGAGCTGTCTTCTAACCTAGGACACCCACTTTGGGATACTTACATGATAGAGAAATATGCTTATTGTCCTTCAAGTCATTAATTTTTAGAGTCTATTTGTTATAGTAGCTTATTCTGCCTCACACAACATCTAAGTGGAGATAAGAACAGTTGAATATACTAGTCTGAAGTTCAGGAAAGAGGCAATCAGTTATTATCAAATTGGGTTAATGTCAAAGCCATGGATATGAATAAGTCTCTCATAAAAAGTATACAAATAAAGAAAAAAAAGGACTTCAGATAGAACACAAGAGAATACAATATTTAAAGTGTGCATAGAGGGAAAATGAGGATACCACAGTGAAAAGTGAAAAAATTAATAAGAGAATTGGAGAATAGTAGTATTAAAGAAGCCAAGAGAGGAGACAGTATTAAGGACAGAGTTGCCAAAGGAAGCTGTCAAGGAAGGAAGTTCCATTAGACTATGGGAGATGATGGGACCTAGAACAACATGGATTGCCCTAGAACAGAGCTGAAAATTTTTTCACACTGCAAGAGAACATCAGGAGATCAGAAGGAGTGCAGAGGAGGTAAGTTTCTAAAGGTGCCACAAGAAATTAAGAAATGATCATTATTTTCTCTAAAAGTAGAAAATGAGGTTGGTGTTTGACTTATAGCTCATGGAAAGTGGCAATAGTTTAGAAAAGTTACCAAAGGTAGAAAAATATGTTGGAGTGAAACTGGCATCGAATTATTTCCTCCATGTGTAGATAGTAGGAGGGTGTAGATGGTAACATTGATCCCAAATGGGGATTCTGTACAGCGAGGGTGGTATACAGATGCAGGTCAAAAATCAGAGGGTATTGGTGAGAGCAGTTGGGGGATTTCTCTCCTCATCACTTTGACCTTTACACTCATAGAGATTTTATACCAAGTCTGCCATATTATCTGCTACAAACTTGGTACCATCATTATCATCACACCTTTCTAAGTCTGGGAACTGCATTTCCCAGAACCTCTTCCTATATAGTTCTGGATTAGAGTTTGCCAATGAAAGAAATTTCTGTGAGATTAAGGTGGAAGCAAAGAGGAAGCCATTATTCCTAGGTCAAAAAGGCCAGAAGTGGTAGCTTTTAGAACTCCTCCACAGTGACTTTTTCTATGGACTTCTGGAAGCCTTCTATACCTTCACTCTTTTAGCTTCTATCACATTCACATAAGCTCTAATTCCTGTATGAAATCTTTTATTCCCATAATATTCATGGTGGTTCTCTTTTCCTGACCAAAACCTAATGCATATGCCATGCCTAGTGGTGATGTGGCTGTGTCCTCCATTTTTGAAAGGAAAGAAGAAAGATTAATAAAATTTAATTATTCTGACCTTCATTCAACTCTGTTTTCCCTGGCAATGTCATCTGGAAAAATATCTGGAGAGATCTCAGACAATATTGTCTTGAATTCTTGAATCCCATCACCCTAAAATGTTTCCTGTATTCTGGGAGCAGGCTTCTTCCTGGGTGCCATCATTCCTACAGTGCTTCCACATAAGTGGATACTGTCATGTCAGACAAACACCCTGCATTCTTGTGCAGCACTCATCAATAGGAGTCCAGGCAATGGATATAGGATTTGGATACATCATGGGGCTGACCCTGGATCCTCTTTAACAACTTCCTAAGTGGTGATTCACCATGATCATACTCAGCCAGTAATTTAGAGAACAAGAAGGTTCTTTATACACCAGTTGGAATCTTGTGTCTCAGGTAGTGCAGGTGCCAAAGCCAGCTATATACACAGATTAAATTGGCAGGATGTGACAGAGTTTAAAGAACCACCTTTGTCTAGCTTACCAGATAAGTCCTACTTAGTTCTGGGCACACAGTAGGGCCCAAATTTACTTGGATTGTACAGAACCTGGGTTTCTGAATCCTCTTTGGTAGCCAACTATTGTGATTAAGAGTGTAGACTCTGCAGCCAGACTACCTAAGGTTAAATCTTATTTTGATTTTGGAAAATCTGCTTAACCTCTCTGTAATTCACCTGTAAAAAAAAGAATAATGAGGTGAGGATGAAAGAAATAATGCATTTAAACTGGTCAATACATCCTGGCACTATAATAATCATACAGGAATACCTGGAATATATTGTGGGTTTGATTCCAGGCCATTGCAAGAAAGCGAATATCACAATAAAGTGAGCCACACAATTTTTTTTGGTTTTCTAGTGCACATAAAAGCTAGGAGCTTGATTCATGAATCACGAATATTCTTAATGGCATCTAGAATTGAATCCTTTCCAGAAGTTTTTCAATTTACTTTGCCCAGATCTATCAGAAGAATCACTATCTATGGCCTCTATAGCCTTAGAAAATATATTAATATTTGTTAAATAAAACTTGAAAGTCAAAATTACTCCTAGACCCATGGACTGCAGAATAGATGCTGTGTTAGCAAGCATGAAAACAGCATTAATCTCCTTGCACGTGTCCATCAGAGCTTGTGGGGGACTAGGTGCATTGTTAACGAGCAGTAATCTTTTTAAAGAAATATTTTTTTTTCTGAGCAGTAGGCCTCAAAAATGGGCTTAAAGTATTCAGTAAACCATGTTGTACTAATTTGCAGTCACTTGGAAGTAATATTCATCGGGTGCTGGGCAGGTGGGGGGTGGAGGGGATGGGTAAACTCATAACCGATGGGTGCAGAGCACACTGTATGGGGGTTGGGCACTCTTGTAGCTCTGGCTTGGGCAATGCAAAGGCATTATATGTAACCAAAATATTTGTGCCCCCATAATAATCTGAAATTTTTTTTAAAAAAGAAAATAAATAAATAAATTTTTAAAAAAATGCCATAAACAGATGTGCTGTCATCCAGGCTTTGTTATTCCATTTATAGAGCACAGGCAGAGTAGATTTAGCATAATTCTTAAGGGTCCTAAGATATCCACAATGGTAAATGAACATTGGCTTTAACTTAAAGTCTTCAGTGGCATTAGCCTCTACCAAGAGAGCCAGCCTGTCCTTTAAAGCCCTGAAGCCAGACATGGGCTTCTCCTCTAGCTATGAAAGTCCTTAAACCTCACGAACCAAACTCTGATAGCTTCAAACTTTCTGCAGCTTCCTCACCTCTCACAGCCTTCATAGAATTGAAAGGAGTTAGGGCTTTGCTCTGGATTAGGCTTTGGCTTAAGGGAATGTTGTGGTTGATTTGATCTTCTATCCAGATGACTAGAACTTTCTCCATAGCAGCAATAAGCTGTTTTGCTTTCTTCATGTGTTCATTGGAGTAGCACTTTTAAGTTCCTTCAAGAACTCTTCCTTTCATTCACAACTTGGGTAACCATCTGGCACAAGAGGCCTAACTTTCAGTCTATCTCAGTTTTCAACATGCCTTCCTCACTGAGCTTAAACATTTCTAATTTTTGATTTAAAGTGAGAGATGTGCAATTCTTCCTTTCACTTGAACACTTGGAGGCCGTAGGGTTATTGGTGGGCTTAATTTCAATATTGCTGTGTCTCATGGAATCGGGAGACCCAATGAGAGGGAAAGAGAGTGGGGAACTGCTGGTCAGTGGAGTAATCCGAACACACATTAACAATTAAGTTTGCTATCTTGTACAGGCAGAGTTTGTGGCACCCCAAAACAATTGCAATAGTAACATCAAAGATCACTAATGGGCCGGGCGCAGTGGCTCACGCCTGTAATCCCAGCACTCTGGGAGGCCGAGGCGGGGGGGATTGTTTGAGCTCAGGAGTTCGAAACCAGCCTGAGCAAGAGCGAGACCCCGTCTCTACTAAAAATAGAAAGAAATTAATCAGACAACTAAAAATATATAGAAAAAAATTAGCCAGGCATGGTGGTGCATGCCTGTAGTCCCAGCTACTCAGGAGGCTGAGGCAGAAGGATCGCTTGAGCCCAGGAGTTTGAGGTTGCTGTCAGCTAGGCTGATGCCACGGCACTCTACCCCAGGCAACACAGTGAGACTTTGTGTCAAAAAAAAAAAAAAAAAAAAGATCACTAATGACAGATCACCATAACAAATATTATAATAATGAAAAAGTTTGAAATATGGTAAGAAATTACCAAAGTATGACACCTAGACACAAAATGAGCACATGTTGTTGGAAAAATGGCAGTGATAGACTTGCTCAATGCAGGGTTGTTAGAAAGCTTCAATTTGTAAAAGAAAAAAAAAAGCTATCTGCGAGGCACAATAAAGTGCAATAAAATGAGATATGCCTATACCAATAACTTTACTGTCTCTGCACTAAGATCTGATTTAGCTTCCTGGTTGTTCTCTTATTGCAATTTCATCTGTTTTCTTCTAAATAAAGGGCACACACAGATGTTTTAGTCTAGGCTTTTCAGGTATACTTTCTACCCTCACCTCCACCTGATGAACAATACCTACCATCAAATAGCCTCTTCTTTTGTGTGTGGTCAAGCTTACCGCATAGCCTAACTTACCTCTCAAAACTGTCCTGTCCAACTACTGCTTCATGTTATATGATCTTGCCCCAACCACCACCTTCGTAACCTCATCTACACCTCTCCCCTTTGCCCACTCTACCCTAGCCACATTGTTTCCTTGCTGTCCCTTTAATGTACCAAGCAGCTCCTTCTACAGGCCTTTATCCTTTGTTTTTCTGCCTAGAAAACTCTTCCCCTGAGAATATGGCTTGAGCCCTCTCTGCCATCTGGTCTTTGCACAAACGTCATGATCTCAGGCCTTCCCTTACCAACCCCGCATATAAAATAGACTCCCCTCCAACTCTCAATCATCCTTACCCTGCTTTATTTTACTTTACATTGTTATCCTCATGTGCCATATCATATATTTATTCATTTATTAATTGTCTATTTCTTCCCACTCCCATCCCTAATGGAGTTTCCTTGCCTACACATATTACTGGGCGACAAGACATTCTATCCTATTCGCTAATAGCGTAATAGGATAGGACCTGTCACAGCTCTCCAGACTCCTCTGATTTCCCCTTTTTAAAATTGAATATCACTTAAATGAAATAGAGTCATGGGATGGTTCACTCTTCCCAAACAAGGCAAAACAATATTTTATCATCTTATGAATATCCTGATTAGTACAGTCATTCTCTCATATCTTTTGCCAATAGTTAAACAAGGCGCTGGAGGGATGCAGAGGAAGCAAGTGATAAATACCATGAAAAAAAAAGTTTATCTATTTTTATGTGCCAGTAAAATTATATGCATGAGAAATATTTATAGGCAGATATCTAGGGATGGGATGTTCTACAAATTCATGTATGTCCAGACTGAATGTTGTAACACACTGAGCTGGGTAGCCAAAGACTTCACGTTGGTCCCTTGGAAATCCTGTCTTAATGATTTTTTTCCGATTCCTACTGTTAATCTCTCCAGTATAAAGATAACTCATTCCATAGCGAGTTAATCTTTCTCATGCAAGGATGACAAACAAATATCATCCTACAGCTCAGGAAGCTCAGACAAAGATCATGAAGTCACTTTCTGTATCTGAGTTTGAAAACTTGCATTTATAGAAACTAGAATGTATATCAGTTAACCAATAGGTATTTATTGTCTACATCAATGTTATTCAAATCAATGAATAGGCGTTATCGAAATGCACCATTATTATCCTAAAATTAATGATGGAGGGCATGAGTTGGTTCTGGATATGGGACTTAGGAATTTAATAGACAGGAACCATGCCATCAGGGAGTATATGAAGGTATGCAACACTGACACAGACAAACAATAAATTATTACTGCATTAGTTTTCTGTTGCTGCTGTAATGAATAACCACAAATTCAATTGCTTAAAACAGAACAAATTTTTCTCTTATGGTTCTGGAGGTCGGTAGTCCAAAAAGGATCTCACAGGCTAAAATCAAGGTGTTGGCAGAGCTGTGTTCCTTTTGGAGGCTCTAAGAGAAAATCCATTTCCTTGCCTTTTGCAGCTTCTAGGGGTAGCCCACATTGCTTGGCTGTGGCCCCTTCCTCCGTCTTTAAAGCGCATCGCCCCAACCTCTGCTCTCATCGTCGTATCTCTTCTCTCTGACTTTGACCCTCTTGCCGCCCTCCTATAAGGATGCTTGCGAATACATTGGGCCACACAGACAATCCAGGATAATTTCCCCATCTCTACATCCCTAGTTTAACACATCTTCAAAGTCCCTTTACCCACGTACAGTAACATAATTCACAGGTTCCAAGGATTAGGAAGGAGACGTCTCTGGAAGGTCATTATTCTGTCTACCACAATGACCATCAGATAATAAATACATAGTTCTAGTAAAAAGAATAATGGACTTCAGGCCAGGAAGCCTAGGTTTGAGTATGTCTCTCCTCTCCCAAGTGTCATTTCAGGCAACTCAACTGACCTCTTTGAGCCCATTTCCTCAAAGGCAAAATGAAGATAATAATACTTCTAATGCCTAAAAATGAATTAATTATATAAAAATACTTGGCCAGCCATAAGTTATTAAAGTTTAGTTTGGTTCTGTTCAACAAACATTTCCTGACCTCATACTATGTGTTCAGCATGTGTATATGCTGGAACACCATGGAAAAGAAGATGTGTCCTTACTCTCAAGGAATAGTCTAGAAGACATGGAATCAAAAATATCACACGTTGGTGTGATTAGTGCAACAATATGAGTATGCACAAGAAGAGCAGATAACTAAAAGAAAAGAGTAGTTTCTCTGAGAGAGAGAGAGAGAGAGAGAGAGAGAGAGAAGGTATCAAGAAAGGTTTCACAGAGCAAGTGGCAGTTTGAGCAATATTTAGAAGAATAAATACATTTTTAGACAGATAGAAGTAAGAGGTTATTTTAGGCAGAAAAACACCCATACAAAAAGCACAGAGTGTGAAACTGCACTGTGCATTTAGAGAATTACAAAGGGGTTTGATACTAGTGTATCTTCCATACAAGACAGGAGGTCAGATGTAAACAATGTAAAACAATTTGAGGCTGGAAAACTGAGATGAACAAATGTTTTCTGTGCTGTGTTCAAAAGCTCAACCCTGCATGTAATGAGAAAAAAGTTAAACATTTTAAGCAGGGAAGTGACCAACTATTTCAGTTTGCCTGGGATTATCCTTATCATAGCAAGGACAGTCTTATGACCCAGAAAACCTCTCAATCCTGGGCAAACCAGGATGGTTGGTCACCCTGTGAAAGAAATGTGTTGATCAACTTAATTTCCACACGGCTCACTGTGACAGGATGGAAGGAAAGAGATTGATAAGACACCAGGGAAATAGTCTTCAGCAGAGATGATGAGACCCTAAGCTGAAGCAGTGACTGTGAGGATGAAGGCGGGAGGAAGAATTCACAAGTAGACAGCAAAATCTATTATGCATCACTTGCTGAATGACCTGATGTGGGAAATGAGGAAGCAGAAGAAATCTAGAGTAACTCCTAGGATTTGGAGTGACCGAATGAATGGTCTTAATGCCAGTAGACAGAATTATAGGAAGCTAAGTGAGTTGATTGAGATATTGAGTTTAGGACATGTTAGATTTGTGTCTGATGTTTCCATGAGACATCCAAGATGGAGCTCTCCAGGGCACGGTCCAGATTTTGGGGGCAGATCAGAACTGGAGAGATAGTCACATTCTCTACATTCTTCGGAGATGGAAAAAATATGGAAGTTGTATGTTTATGAATAAGAATTACAACAGCTACCACTTATTGGTGTCCCTGTGTTGGGAGTAACAGAGACTAGTTTGAGCAAATTTAAGCATAATTGCAATATAGGTAAGGACACAGGGGTGTGTCACAAAACCCAAGGGCAGGGATGCCACTGGGTTCCAGCAAGGGACTGGAACCAGGGAGGACCATGCCATCAGGACTCTTGTTATCTCTTGTCTCCAGTCTTCTTTGTGCCTCTTCTCCCTGCTTCATCATTCTCTTGGAAGAGATTGCTTTTTCCTGCTTCCCAAACCATATGGCTGTTCACATACGGCTGTTTATACTTCTAGAGTTAATATCAACTTCATTCAAGGTACCAGGCAGAGACTAAGAAGGGAATCACATAGTGCTAATATTTAATTGCAAGGGAATCAGGTGGATAACCTGGACCAAATAATTGTGAGGGGTCTTAGAAGGGAATCAGTAGTCCCCAAAACGATAGCAGTAGGGAAGATGACCCAAGGTATGCACTACACACATATGTTCTTATTTATCCTTGGAGTAACCCTATGAGGTATTTGTTATTACTATTCCTTATGCTGTAAATGCTCTGAAGGCAAAGACCCTGTCAACTTGTTCACCACTGTATAGATGCCAGTGCCCCCAGCACAATGCCTAGTTCATGCTTAATAATTCATTTTGTATGGTTGAGTAATTGAATGAATGAACCTCAATTTTACATCTGAGGAAACGGGATCAGAGAGGTGCAGTCACTTTCCCAAAGTGACACGTTCAGGTAGTAAAAAGGAGAATCAAACCCAAATCTAGTCCACTTCAGACTTTGTGGTCATAACTAACAAAAACTCCCTTTCTGATGAAACCCTCACTGCTACCCTAGAAGCCCAAATATCCTTGGTAAACAATATTTTCCAGACCCCGAAAGTAAATTGACAGTGGAGAATCCAGTTGTATCCAACCAGCAGATGAGGGAGATGGTCAGGGGCTGACCTGTTCTGAAAGCCAGGATGAACTCTCACACATCTACAGAAAGGACTAGGGGCCAGCTCTTTGCCATGACCTGGGCCACGTGCTCAGGACTAGTGTTAGCAATGTGCAGTGTAGCAACACAGGAACATTGGGAGGGCATTTATGGTACAGCAGCCCTAGGCAGTTATGTCACACAACTTGACCATCTCACAACTAAAATTTCCAGCAGGAAAAGATCCCGGTGTGTCTCCACCCATAGGCCTAAAAAGCAAAACAAGATGATCTTAGATTCTTTAAGAGGGCTGTGCAACTTTCGATCCCTTCAATACACGAATTCATATCCACCAACTAATGAAGATTGCTTTAGCATTCATTACATCTACCATGTTAGATATTTAGACAATATGGTAAAGTGACCATATTTTCAAAGCCAAAGAACACATGATTTGACAAAAGATTTTTCTTCCTATGTTTCTTTATTCATATAAATAAGAATAAATTTGATCATAATTATATATTTAACAAATCATCTCTTGCCTGCATTATTGCAACAGCTTCATAATTGATCTCCCCAATCCTTCTCTTGCCCCCTCCCAGTTTATTCTCAACATAAGGGTGAAGTGAAACTTTCGAAAAGGAAATCAGATCACTCCTCTGTTCTAAACCTGACAGTGATTCTCCATCTCACTTGAAGTACAAGCCAAAATCTGAGGCCCAAGGATCTGGGCCACATATTCTAAGTACTCCCCCTCCCACTCACTCTGCTCCAGCCACACTGGCCTCCTGACTGCTTCATGAAATTGCCGGGCACATTGTACCGAGGGCCTTTGAACAGGTTAATCTGCTGGTTGAATGAATGAAAGAACAAAATCATTTATTAGGAGGAATTTAAGGGATATAATATAGAACTATAATTTCTAGTCTCTGAACTTAAAATAGAGTTGGCCTGACAAGACATTTCAAATTTTAAATAATTAGATCAATATAAGACCGGATGCTAAATTGTATGTATGTGACTGTAAATGTCACATAAATGGAGAAAAAAAGAATTATGTAATAAAAGAATCAAAGATTGTGTGGATTTTAAAACATAATAATAATGATGATAATATTAACCCATATAGCACTATAGAGTTTATAACAAGATTTTATAATTTCGTGTTCATTTTATCCTCACAATAGCCCTTTATGATAAGTAAGAGACATATTATTACCCCATTTTATGGATGAGGTAGCTAGCTGAGTAAGAGAGTTGTATGATTTATACAGGGAATACAACCAGAAAGGGGCAGAGGTAAAACTCAGATCTCCTGATAAAAAAAATCATTCGTTCATTTATTTATTCACCTATTCAACAAATATTTTGAGTATATACAATGTGCCAGGCACTGCTCTAGGTATATGCATCATAGCAGTAAATGAGACAGACAAAGCCTCATAGAACTTACATGCCAGTTATGAAGGTATATATACATTTTTTTTTTTGAGACAGAGTCTTGCTCTGTTACCATGGGTAGAGTGCCGTGGCATCAACCTAGCTCACAGCAACCTCAAACTCCTGAGCTGAAGTGATCCTCCCACCTCAGCCTCTTGAGTAGCTGGGACTACAGGCACACACCACAACGCCTGGCTAATTTTTATATTTTTAGTAGGAACGGGGTCTCGCTCTTGCTTAGGCTGGTCTCGAACTCCTGAGCTCAAGCAGTCCTCCTGCCTCAGCCTCCCAGAGTGTTAGGATTACAGGCATGAGCCACCACACCTGGCAAACATATATTTTTTAACTTATTTTTAATTTTTTTACTAACATGGCATTTATGTAGATCAAAATTTTAATCTTTAGTGTACAGTTCCACAAGCTTTTACAAATACAAATAGCCACCTCCATAATGAAGATATAGAACAATCACATCACCCCTAAAACTACCCTGGTGCCCTATCACAGTGAAGCTCTCTCCTCAGCCCTAGGTTCTGGCAACCACTCATCCGTTTTATGTCTCCATTGCTTTGCCTTTTCCAGAATGTCATATAAATGGAATTAAGAGAACACAGCTTTCTTAGTCTGGCTTTTCACTTAGCAAAATGCATTTGAGATTCATCAATTTTGTTGCATATAACTGTGAATATACTATAATTATTGTTTATCCATTTACCAGGCAAAGAACATGTGGGTTGTTTCCCGTCTTTGGCTACTACAAGTAAAGTTTCTATAAACATTTGCATGCAGGTTTCTACGTGAATATAAGTTTTCACTTCACTTGGGTAAACATCTAGGAGTGAGATTGCTAGGTCAGATGGTAAGTGCATATTTATCTTTATAAGAAACTGTCAGTTTTCCAAAGTAGCTGTACTATCTTTTCCTTCCCAGAGTTCTAGTTGCTCTGAATCCTAGCAAGTTCACTAGTGTTGAACTGAGTTTAGTGTAATCGGGGCAGCCAACCTCTGTGTTTCTTAGGGCAGGAGCTACAGAATCTATATTTAAATTAACATCTAAAGGGCCTCCTCTTCACTACCATTCTCCGAATAGAGATCCAGCTTGCCTTATCACTCACAACCCTGTTTGACAAATAGCTCAGCCAAGACTCTAGATTGCTGGGTAGTGGAACTAATAGGTGAGGGAACCAGTCCCACAGCGGGCAAGTTCTAAACTTGGCTGGTATGTACCTGACTCAACTTGCCTCTGGCTTTACACAGAGACCAGCACTGGGTTGGACTTTACTTCAGCTGAACTCCAGCTCCTGGCAGCCTTGAGCGGCTTGCAGGAGAAAGAAGCAGCAGAACTCAATATGTCAGTTTTGCATTTAGGTAGAGGAAGGTTTTAAAGCTGTGGAATATACACTCACACAAGACCCTCAGTCAGCAAATGTCTCCCTCCCACTTAGACCAATCTGAACCATTCATTACTACCTGCCTGTCAGAATTCCATGGGATAGGAGGGCAGGAGGCAGAAAGTAGAGAAATCAAGAAGTCCATTAGAGACTACTGGCAATCTGGCTCCTCATGAAAGAGAAGGGACAGAAATTTTTTTCTATCTATAAATACCACACACACAAAAAAAACAATACATGGTTTAAGACCTGTACTGTTATCATGACCATCATAAATTGCATCAAGATTATTGGCATCGTAATAATCTTTAGTCGATGTGGCCTACCAGCCAATGGAGCTAGGACCAAGATCCGCTTCCAATCAGAACAATCACAGACCACTTCTGTGTAGCACTAGGTGCCCAGGGATATTGGTTAGTCCTGAGCACAATGTCTAACACATGATTTTAGCTTTCAGAACAAAACTGGCAACAGTGACTTTCATGATGAAGTCATTCATAAAACAGACAAATATAATATGTCAATAAAATGCAAAACGAAAGATAGTAGTTTTAAAATTCTGAGTTAAAATAAAAATTTCTACCATTTATTGAATGGCTGTTTTGTTCCAGATACTTGACTTAATCTTTGAAGCTTTATAACAGCCTTATGAAGAAAATTTCCCACATTCACAAATATGTTAAGTCACATAACTAGTAAGTGGCTGAGGCAGGATTCCAACCCAGATCTGTCACATTCCAAGGTCTATGCTTTTAATCATGGCACTAAACAGCTTTGTTATGGATTTTTTGTTTTGGATTTTAAGGAGAAGCCAAGAAAACATACTCGTTTAAGAGTTCTACCCTGTTTCTGCCCTGAATTCTTCTATGTGGACCAGGCTTAGGAAACAGGTATGAGAAAGGCCCTGGCAGAAGTCAAGGCTAAAGCTTCTCCTCTTGGAGTAAAAGCCCCAGGCCTCATTCTCCATGAGTATATCTGCCTCTTAAGCTATATCAATCTCAGAAATGAGTGGGATGTCATCATTGAACATCTTAAAAAGTTAAGTATTGGTCTCCCTGAGCCAAGGGTCTTGGAGCCTCAGGTAGCAGATTCTGTTCCAGGTATTTTTGACTTTCATGAAACTGAGCGTATTGAGTGGGGCAATTGGAGTATAGAACACAGTCAATCCCTGAGACCTTAGTCACCCTATAATAGGTACATAAAATAATCACTCTATCTGTCTTTTGCAATTATCTTGATAAGCTGGTGATAGAGTATCCCTTTTTCAAGATGCCAGTGCCCCAAGGAAGAAAATCTCCCCTGGAAGAAAAAGTGAGACATGTAGATGTGGTTTTCCACAGATTCCATTTTCTTACTCTTCCTCTTAGAGTCCATACGCTCAGAGGTTGCTTATATTGAGCAGTCCCAGATGACCCAAGCACTAGAGCATAATTAGCACCAGAGTCAAAGAATAAGCACATGGGAGAAGTGACTTTATTTATAGTAGGTAAAATAAACATAATTAATTTTTAAAGGGAGAACAAATAATATTAACACAGATATTCGCAACAATCAATAATATTAATTGTATTAATTCATGGATTAAAATTCAAGCCTGATGCCATAACTCACAGAGGTCCTGTATTTATTTTTCCATAATCCTATTCAAAGATGTCATGCCAGGCAGCCCAGAATATAATTTTTGTCAATTCTTTCCTCATTTAGAAGGCATGAAAAATCAGCCCTATTGGGTATTGTGCAGCAACTCTGTCTCAGTTAAAAATTTATGGTGATTTAAGGATGGACAGATGTGTACATGTATATATTTACGCGCAATACATCCTGGGCAATCCCAAATGGCAAATCCTCAAGATCCTTTCAAACAGGTGAGTATGAGTGTCACTTAGAGGGATTGATCAATAATTCCAAACTTATCAATAATCTCAAACCAATATAATTTTATTGAGGACACTGTGCTTAGCACTAGGCCTTCCATGTTATAGATCGTCAATAATGTGTATTAACTGTGTGTGGGAGTATGGAAGTGTGTGTGTGTGTGTGTGTGTGTGTGTGTGAGAGAGAGAGAGAGAGAGAGATGTATACATAAATCTTCAACAGTTTTCTTGATGCTCAAACCCAAGGCCAAGCTTCAATCTTGATCTAGCTTTATTATACTGTTTTACACATTTTCTGACTGCCTCACCATTAGGTGCATATTCCTACAAAGAAAAGAGTCATGGGATCATAGAAAGTCCTCAAAAAATGCTTGCTGTAATAAAATAAATTACTGAGAGCCACTGGACAAAAGAAATCAGTGTGGTTACTTTCAATTCATACTTAACAATGGACTCCTTTTTTTTTTTTTAACCTTATCAGTTATTTACTTTACTTACAAACTTGGTTCTAAATGCTTATGAATAGTTCCAAAAATCACCTTTATGATTAAAAGGCCAATATTTTCATTTAAAAATGATATTCAAGAGAATGTAATGTTCTGAATGCTCTGAACACTCTAATATTTTAAGCATATAGTTACAGACATTTAGGGAAATTACTTTGATTGCACAGGTTCTATACTATTTGTTTCAAGGGAAAAAATTAGCTTATTACTTATAGTCATACTTTGCCATTTGTCAAAATATGACTTCTGACTCATCCAGCGAATCCTAGAGTTTCATTGTTAATCCAAGTTCCTTCCCCTTCAGTCAGGTTTAACTAGCCAGTAAGCTTCCAAATCCATCACAGAGCAGCCTCTTCTCCACCATCACAGGCTATTGATATTGTGGCTGCAAGGACCATCTGAGCTTCTGAGATCCAGCCTCGAGATATGGTCCTGAATAGAGTTCAGCAAGCATCTGTAGGCCCCAGGTGGCACATCTCAGTTAAATCTGGACAGAACAAATCACTGAAGCCCCATGTTGCATTCTAACTGCCTGGGTGTGTCAGCAGCCACCCTCTTTGTGAGACCCTGCTGCTCCGGTACATGGATCTTCAGATATCAACAATGCTGTGATAAAATAAGAAAGGGACCTGGGAGTAAGGGCATTCTCAGCTGGTGTAGCTAGTGGATCCAGCTTCCCCATGGACTCTTCATAACGGAAATTTTTAATTCCTTCGAAGGCTAAGTTCCAAAACTGGTCTCCCATCTCACCTAGGAAGGGAGACCACAGGAAGGAACAGAGTTAAGATTCATCTCCAGGAACCATTACCCCAAAAACCTACTGATAATTTTCTAAATCAGATTAACCTTGACAGGAGGAAGAAAAGAAAGGAAAATATGTCAAATATCTATTAAATGCTAAGCATTATCCTAATATTACTTCATCTAGTTCTCAGGTGTCTGTAATTATCCTCATTTCACAGGTGTGAAGACAGACTCAGATTTAGAAATTTGCTCAAGGTATTAGGGACATTATATGTTAGAGCTGTGATGCAAAAATAATCTGTCTGCCTTACTGCAAAGACGATGTTTTTTCTACTGCATCATACCAAGAACAGTTTCCTAAACTGCTCTAAGAGAAAAGAGACATTTGATACATAGCAATGTCCCTGGATCAAGTCTCAGGTAACGGCTCTAAGTTGAGTTCATTAAGAACCCCCAAAATAAGCATTCCTAAGAGTCATAGCACAGAGAAAATGTTTGGTTCTTGTGATACACACAGACTCCCTTGGGCCCTAAGGCAAATTCTTAGTTTGAACATGACAGGAAGTAAAGCAGACTACTTTAATTTAGAGAAGTTCCCCTCCCCCAAGTATGATGAGACATAGAACAAAATTCATCCGACATGCAGTAGAAAGACCAAAATTTGGAACTTTCACAGATACAATTAAAGTTGCTTTTAACATTCTAAGGTATAGCTTCCTCTTCAAGACAATCCAGTGGCCAACAGTGCATAAACTTCACCAAATGGACCTAATATCAAAGGGTCTGGTTGCCGGGAGAGCCCAGAGCAATGTAGAGATGGATGAGCAGAGGGTTATGAGATGAGTAGAATAAGGCAGGAAGAAACTCCAGACACAGCAAAATGGTGTAACTGAGACTGCGCCG
>RJWJ010035258.1:0-16756 GCA_004363605.1 Indri indri
ATTTCTTTTTCTTTGTGGACCATGCTTTCTTGTTTCTTTGCCTACCTCCTAATATTTTATTGAATACTAGACATTTTAAATATATAATGTGGCAATGTATTCTTCCACCTCCCCAGGATTTGTTTTTGCTGCTTGTGGTTGGTGGTGTTTGTCTAGTGACTTTTCTGAAATATACACTTTTGTAAAGTGTATCTTCTTTGCTTTATATGGCCACTAGAATCCCTGTTCATTTAGCTTAGTGATCAGCTAATGATTCAGCAGAGATTTCCGTAAACGTTTGGAACCAGGAGTATATAGTCATGTGTTGCTTAATGATGGGGATATGTTCTCAGAAATGCATCATTAGGCAATTTTATCATTGTGTGAACATTGTAGAGTGTATTTACAAAAATCAAGATGGTATGGCCTACTCCACACCTAGGCTGTATGGTATAGCCTATTGCTCCTAGGCTGCAAACCTGTACAGCATGTTACTGTACTGAATACTGTAGGCAATTGTAACACAATTGTAAGTATTGGTGTATCTAAACATAGAAAAGGTACAGTAAAAATATAGTATAAAACATAAAAAAGGGTACAACTGTATAGACCACCTACTATGAATGGAGCTTGCAGGACTGGAAGTTGCTCTGGGTGAGTCAATGAGTGAGTGGTGAGTGAATGTGAAGACCTAGGACATTACTGTACACTCCTGTAGGCTTTATAAACACTGTACACTTAGGCTACACCAAATTTATAAAAAAAAATTTTTTTTCTTTGTTCCATAATAAATTAACCTTAGTTTATTATAACTTTTTTACTTTATAAACTTTTTAATTTTTTTAACCTTTTAACTCTTTCTTAATAACACTTGGCTTAAAACACAGACACATTATATAGCTGTACAAAAATGTTTGCTTTATATCCTTATTCAGTAAGCTTTTTGTATTTAAATTTGTTTTGTTTTTTACTTTTAAGCTTTTTTGTTAAAAACTAAAACACAAACACACATTAGCCTAGGCATACACAGGATCAGGATCATCAACGTCACTGTCTTCTACCTCCATATCCTGTCCCACTGCAAGATCTTCACAGTCAGTAACACACATGGAACTGTCATTTTTTATAATAACAATAGCTTCTCTGTTGTTTCTCCCAGAGGGTCTGCCTGAGGCTGTTTTACAGTTAGCTTTTTTTTTTTAATAAGGCGGAGGAGTACACTCTAAAGTAATAATAGAAAGTATAGTGTAGTATAGTAAATATATAAAACAGTAACGTACTTGTTCATTATCAAGTATTATGTACTGTGCATAATTGAACGTGCCATACTTTTATATGACTAGCATCACCACAAACAGGTGAGTAGTGCGTTGCGCTATGACATTAGGTTGGCTAAGAAGATGTCACTAGGTGATAGGAATTTTTCAGCTCCATTATAATCTTATGGGGTCACTGTGGTATATGTGGTCCATTATAACGGCAGTGTTGCCGTGATGTACGTGACTGTCTATATGTATCTCCCAGTGGGTTCTCTCTATATGGTGGGGCATGCCGCCTTCTGGGCAGTTTCCAGCTCTTTCTTAGCCTTCAGTTTTTTCTTGTGCAGAGCCTGAAGATCAGCCAGAGGTGAGAACTTAGGGCCCTCTCACGTCTTTCTGAGCATGTGCTCTGAAAATTTGAAGGTATGGCCTTCTGGTTTCCAAGGAATATGTGGGAGCTTTGCAAAGCCGTTATTCCCACAGAGCTGCTCGCTCCCCAGTCTTTCCTCACTTCCCAGGCTTTTTGATGTATTCATTGTTTGCCCAATTGCAATCCCTTGCCCCATTCAGTACCAGCTAATAAATTTACCTTTAAGTGTTTTCGACAAATGCTGTCTCTGCCCTGGTAGAGTTCTGAGCTTGGCAAAATAAAGGCAAGCCCTTCGCACAGTGTGTCAGGGGGCCAACAGACAGGTCAAAATAAACAACCGCAGTTCTTCGAGAACGGGGTCAGCTCTGCTCCCTCTGGCATTAGGAACCCGCACCAAGAACTTAGGTTGGCATTTTCAGGACCCTTAGTGAAAATCAGCTGTCTTTTTCTTAAGGGTTTGCCTGATTGCTGTAAATTTTGACTGGTTTTCAGAGTTCAGATTAAGTGGATTCTTGACAGTTTTTGCCAGTTTATTCACTGTTTCTTTCGAGAGACAGGCTCTTTTAGCTCCCTGCTCTGCTATTTTCACTGACATGCTACCACGTTGTTTCAGTTTTGATGAGCATATATTGCTTTCAGTTTTTTGGATTTTTTTTAAAGAGTGACTATGTGTCTCTTTATAGAGGTCATCCGAGTGCTAAGATAATTCATGTTTAGCTTGCCAAAGAACCATATCACATTTAGAAGAAAAAGAATCCTGGCAGATGAATCCAGTAGGATCTCCTGATATCGAAAGTGTTAAAGATGGCCAGTTCACCCATAATGCTATCAAAAATTTTTCTCTACAAGCCAGAGAGATAAAAGGTCTAATCGCCTGAATATGGGAGATGAATGTTCTAACATTCAGGCCTGTAATAGAAATGTGGTGTAAAATGTGTTAGAGAAGCCAACACATGTCTGAGTCTTTACCTTTAAAACTCCAGTGGAACATACTCACATTGCAGTTCTGGGGACATGTTCCCTATAGTTTATCAGATCAGCAAGAAGGTAGCAGCTGTTCTCACTGCCTTCCCCAAGCTGTATCTTCTTGTGAAGTTACTCAGCCTAAATCTAAACAGTCAACATGAAGATTTCTGATTCTGAAGCAGCGTTTTCTGGGTTTGAATTACGTTTTCATCTGTGTGCCAGCAGTACGAACTTGAGGAAGTTACTTAACCTTTCTCTGCCTGACTTACCTCTTCAGTAAAATGGGCCTGATAATAACTGTATACACACCACAGGTTTGTTATGAGGATAAAATAAGTTAGATTTATTGAGTAACTAAAATGGAAGAAATGTATAAGCTACTTTGAGGTACAACTTGTGTAGAGCATGTCTTTGTAGATAGGAAAATGGCTTTGTTTTTCAGCTGTCTCCACTTAGGGTAGAGCTTATTGGTGAAATAAGTCTACTGGGTGGATTGTCAGGAGGGAAATAGTCAGGCACTGTTTGTGTGTAGCCTGAGAGACTCTTTTCTGGGTCAGAAGAGAACTGTCTGTATCTGTAGCTGGGTGAAAAACAATACGAAGTTGGTGAGATGCATCCTAAGGTTGGGGATGCAGGAAGATGATCTGGGGGCCAGGAGGATAAGCCAAGACGATGAGAGACAAGGCTAAGAAGATTGGAAAACATAGGCACTTGGGAGCTGCTGAAGGGTTTGAAGTAGGAGAACCATCTGGCCACATTTGCATTTGGGGTACCCGCTGCGGCAGAAAAATGGAGGATTGGTGTCAGAATGACAAGAAAGGAAGCAGGGAAATGCTTTAGGTGACTATTAGTCATTTTTATTTTTAAGGAAGTCATAGATGTTCCATAATGAGCATGTATTAATTTTGTAATGGAAGAAAATACATATACTTTTATTTTCTAAGAAATCTACTTTTGGAATAATTTTCTTTATGATACAGTCCCAATTTAATAAAATCTAAAATTAAAATCCCAATTAGAGAATAGTTATTCATTTGACACTTGACCTCTTTGCTCAACAAAAGGTTTCATCACAGATTTTCATTAAATAATCATCCTTTTCTACCACATTACCTATCCTCTAATATAGGGAACATGTCAATTTCATTAAGCAAATTAGAATGAAAATTGCAACCGTATTATTAATATACCTGCAATACTTACTTCGCCAGTTTTATAGCTCCTCAGCCCTCCGCAAATCACAAAATATTCAAACCTAGGGTAGCATGCTAGCCTGGAGCAACAAGCCCCAGAAAACTGGTAATGAAAATAATGGTTTATTAAGGAAAAATTGACAGACTAATTAATTATAGTCTCACTTTGTCTCTTTTCAACTCTATTTCTTTAACAACTATTTAGTCCTAAGTATATAGATTTTTTTGTTGGTTTGGTTTTTCGTTATTGGAACTTTTTAGTAAAATAGCTTTTAGGAATTAATTGGATAAATAGCTATCAAACAAGAGACAACATTTAATAGAATAATAGCAATTTTACTATAGTTTGCCCCAATGTGAATATGTTATTGGAATATCTTTTAAACTCAGTGGAGACCAAGTTTTAAACCCCAACTTGATGGTGTGCTCTTTGTTATTGTCATGCATTTTATACTGGCCACGTAGAATGATGTTCTACGATTTTGCCTGTGCACACAAGATTACGTAAAATGTAATTTTAACATCCACTTAATCTGAAGTACTGAACCATAGTGACCTTTTAAATATATTTAAACTCTATTAGTAATACATAGATGTTGGGCAAATTTATTTCTACAAACCAGCCTGAGGAAACTGGACAGCATTGAAAACACTTTAATAAATGTTAAGTACAATATACATAACTATTTCTAATCATAATTATTTTGGGTAAATGCAATTCTAACTGCCTTCAAATAGGCATACTTTTTGGCATGTGAAATTGAGACTCCATAGGTTGTTGCTAGATGATAAATTCAATATAAATAACAATAAAGAAACCACATATGGTTAGTCTGGGACTCAGAAATTGGCTTTCAGATTCTCAAATAAATAAAGAGCTTCTTTGAAGGCATGCAGATGTATTAATTTTTAATTTGTTTCTTTTTGATCTCTTAATTACTGAAAAAGATTTATTGGTTAATTTTAAGAAGGCAAGTGTTTGAAAAGTTTTGCCAAATACTGTCTTCTTTAAATGGCTGTATGGTAATGAAAGGTTAAGACGAGAGCCAAATTAGATTGAATAATTGTTCAGTCATGTGGGTCAGTCTAGTTGCATAGCCTGGTTGTTAGACTGATTGCTCAAATTACATTGCCTGGGGTCCTGCGCTTGGTTGGCTGTCTTCTCAGATCTTAACAAGGTTCTGGGAATTTCTTTTTCTGACAAAGTTTGCTTTGTATTTTCCCCCTCCCCCTACCACCTCCAGGATGCTTCATCTGCAGACATCAGAAAAGCATATCGTAAGCTTTCACTAACTTTACATCCAGACAAGAATAAAGATGAAAATGCAGAAACTCAGTTTAGACAAGTAAGTGAAATATGCTGTAATAAGTATTTTGTGACAAATGTGTTAGTATGTTTATTATAGAAATATTAACGTATATATAGAATGTTTCCATTTGAAAATGAGGTAGTAGTTTAAAAATATGTATATATTTTTATTCAACTTTTTTACAAAATGTTTTTATCATTTTGTATTAGCATCTCTAAATTTTTAGAGGGTCATAATTTTCTTGTCTAAATTACAGCTTTTGCTTTTGTAATTCACATTTTAAAGTAACTGTTACTTTTGCATCTTGCACAAAGATTCATTGTGATACCAAGTATTTTTTTAACCTCTTAAGGTGCTACCAAAAACACAAACTGTTACTGATAATCGAGATTTTATCTGTTTATTGTATATATGAGCACATAGGGATTTCTGCACATGCATTATAGTACCTTCACCTTCCTACGTGATTTCTTATAGTTGAGAGTATTTTTATTTTAAAGTAATCCTTCTATTTTAGTTGGTGGCCATTTATGAAGTTTTAAAGGATGATGAACGAAGGCAGAGGTGAGTGTTCATTTCTGCTTTTGAATTAAGATCTTATAGTTTCATGCCATAGTTTATAAAGGAAAGAACTAAGTCTCATGAAACATTTTGTTTATTGTAAATTAGTATTTTGTTTTTGTTCCTTGCAAGAAATGCAATGTTTTTAAAATACATGTTTGTAGCAGAGTTAATTTCTATTAAAAATAGTCTCTAGGTTGATTTGATACTTACAGGCTTTAGAATCATGAGTCATAGCGTTAGCAAGTCCTGGCTTCATTAGGTAAGATTTTTAACATGGCTGTTTATGCCCTGGGAAATACAAATAGCACTTGACTTCAAACAAATGTCCATTCTTTCCAATATATCAGCAGTGGCTCCTATCTGAGCTTGGTGGTCTTTTTCCCCACTATTCCTTAAATGTTTGAGATTTAACTGTTAGTGATAGGCGAGTTAATACCCTTTCTTGATGTTTCCTCACTCTCAGAATAATAAATCCAATTATATAAGCTCGTATGAGCCTGTAGAAGATAGGGGTGGAAGAAAAATATTTGCCTCTTTATCCTGTTTCTTTTGCTTCCTTTCCTCTGTTCCAGTGATTCTGCATTTAGGTTTAAACTTCAGAGTGGAGGCAGCCCCTCACTCTAACTCTTCTGTGTGCCCCTTTCAGAAGAGGGGTAATGTATTTATATAGTGGTTCATAGTGCCGGTGACTTAAAAGGAGATTGCAGAGGGGCCCTTTTCCTCTGCTGCTGCAGAATGTATGGAATGTAGACATGGTTGTGGTGGGCTTCAAACATTTTTAAGTCAGACCTCAGTAAGAAATACATTTTGCATCATACCTCAGGACACACAGACACAAACAACTGAAACAAAAGTTTCACAAAACTTCTTATTGCGTGTGAAACATACTATTTTCTATTCTAGGCTAGTCTAAACTAGCCTTTTTTATTTCTAAACAATGCTGGTTGTGGTCCTGTGGTCCTCAGAGTTAATTTCACGAGACACTAGTGAGCCACAATCCAAAGTGTGAAGATGTCGCTCTATAGTAACAGTGCCTTAAAAGAAAAACAACCTAGGTATTTGAGATTTAAGCTAAAGATAGCCTAAATGTCTGTATTTCTCTATGGGGGCTAATACCTCTTAAAGACAACCCCCCAAAATAGGCTATGTGACATTCTGAATCTTCAAATGTATTCTCTGGAATTATTCTATATCCTAAAATGTTAGCTGTCCCCCTTGCTTCTCATCTTAAATCTTTAACTTGAATACCTCAGTTTGTCAGATTGCAGAGCAAGGATTCAGTATATTCTCTTAAAGTGTTCTTTGCTTTATAACAAGGGCTGGCATTGGTCCAGATACCATAGCAGACATTCCTCTGGTTTGAGATAATCCATAATGTTGAAAGAGTCCTGGAAGTGTGTTGAAAGAATTGTTGGTCATTCTGTGCATATTTTCTAGTTGGTTTCTCTCAATGAGCCCCTAGTTTTGTTTCACACATCAAGATGTGTCTGTAAAGATAGCTTTATTTAGTCTTCTAACATCTTTGGCTTCAGATTTTGTCTTTTTGTTTGTTATCTTAAAAGTCAGTAAAGTTTGTAACAATTTCTTTCAATTACCAAAATTATTTCTATCTTTTCAAAGCAAATCACTTCTTAGGTATAAATTGCTTCTTCATTAACATGGAATCATCTAACATTATCTCTTAAGGATTAGTTCCCTCTGCATTTACTTTGGAGTGTTGGCAGAAAAAATGGATTTGACAGTTACACAAACAGCTGTAGTATTTATACACCCTGAGGAACAAGTAACTCTTTGGTAACTGGTTTTCCTTGAGGCAAAAGTCTTAACTAATCAAGCTAAGAATCACTCCTCTAAAGCTTGCACCTGAGGCCAGGTGACCTGTGAGTATTTAAACATACAGGAGAAAGGCATCTCTGCAGACAATTACCTAATGTTTATAATTCCTTTAGAAAAAAAGCCCAGTCAGCTTTATCCTCTAAAAGAAGCTTGTCTCATATTGGCATTAAAAATGCTTTTTGATATCCCAATTATTTATTATAAATATTCATTGAATAAGTCCTTTTAAGTGCATAACCTTCTAGGAATTTGTAGTTTGGAAAATTGCCATAGACATATTTCCTGTTTATTTCCCTTACATATAATTATGTTTTCACTGAAATCAGTTGCATTCTTTACATTTTGGTGGGAAAGGGAATAGCAATGAAATAGATAAATTAACAAACTGGATAACCTTTTTTTTTTTAAAAAGAAAAGGCAAGTTTTATTTTTTAACAGCCTTATTTAGATAGAATTTGCATACCATACAAAGTCACCTGTTTTAAGTATACAATTCAGTAATTTTTCAGTAAATTTACAGAGTTGTGCAAACCATCACCATAATCCAATTTTAGAACATATCACTTCAAAAAATTCTCTCTACCCATTTGCAGGGCATCCCCATTGTAATCCCCAAGCCCAGGCCAGTGATCTACATTGTGTCTATAAATTTGTATTTCTGGACATTTCATATAAGTGGAATCATGCAATATGTAGTCTTTTGCATCTGGCTTCTATTAACCTAATGTTTTTGAGGTTCATCCATATCGTAGCAAATACCAGCAGTTCATTCTTTTTAATTGCTGAATAGTATTCCATTGTGTGAATATATTAATACTACTTTTATTTATTCATTCACCAGTTGATGGACATGTAAGTTGTTTCCACTTTGGGGCTTTGATGAGCAATGCTGCTATAAAGATTTACATATAAATCTTCTTGTAGACGTGTGTTTTCCTTTCTCTTAGATATATTCCTAGTAGTGTAATCGTGAGTAAACTTTTAAGCCTTTTTCTCTCCATAGGCATAGACTATAGCATGAAAATACAGTCACATGCCTCATAATGACGTATTAGTCAATGACGGACCATGTATATGATGGTGGTCCCATAAGATTATAATTCCGTGTTTTTACTGGACCTTTCCTGTGTTTGATTACGTTTTGATATACAAAAACTTACCATTGTGTTACAGTTGCCTACAGTAGTCAGTACAGTATGTGTGTATGGTAGCTGTGTATACCATCTAGGTTTGTGTAGGTATCCTCTGTGATGTTCACACAACGACGAAATCACTTCACAGCACAGTTCTCAGAACATATCCCCATCGTTAAGGTACGTGTGACTGTAACAGGTTTTCCTGGGTAGTATAAGGAAACCTAGCATAGCAGCCTTTTCTAAACTCCTTAGCTAACTTGTTTATTTTGGGGAACAGTAGCCTAGCAATGTTTCAACACATTTTTATATGACTGCCCTGCTTGTTAGCTGAACTCAAGTACCGAGTACCAATCATTACATATATACACTAGATTGCGCTTTAGTAATATTAACATATTTACTTTTGTTTAAAATCTATTGTAAATTTTTAACCAGTCTTATTTTGCTAACCCAATTGTGCAACTTTAAATTTTTTGTCTATTTTATGTTACTTTATAAAAGTTGAAGGTTTTTTTTAGTTTACTAAATAAAATCGTGTTTTATTTACAAATGTAGTTAAAAGTGTAATTGTCTCAGCCTTAATCTGCTAAATTTTATAAATCCATTACCTGGTTATTGAAAACTTCATTACAGATGTATTCAAGTCAAAATAAACATTAACTTTAAGAATAAGAACTCTCTTTTAGAACCTTCCCTAATTAAGAAATATAAGACACCTATTATATACAATAAATAGAGGTGTATACCATAATTTTTGGCATTTTTTTTAAAGAAGAGCAAGATCGATTAATTCAGACTTGTTTCCTATTTATGATCTTTGAACCATTAAATTTTACTCAAAGTTTCAAAATGTAACCTAAATGGAAATTATGTTGTTATTGTGTTAAGCTAAAAACTCAAGCGCTATGTCATGAAAAATTTGCAATTTAGGCAAATGCTAGAATTATTTAAATATTTGTTTCATAATGTGCAAATTCTCTATTTTTGTTACGTAATTACTATTTTACATTTCAAAATGTGCTAGCATTTTAATTTCCCATAAATTTTTTTCTGCTGGTAATTAAATAATTTTTAAATTTATTTGTTTTCCAGTGTTTATATTAGGCTAAATATGTTTGATAAATTGCAGATTATAGTATGGAACTCACTAATGATTATGTAACCATTATTCTATGTTCATCATGCATAAAGAAAATCAAATGAAGTAAACACACAGGAGGCCATATATGTTGGAAGTGTGGAATTGATCAATTAATGTTTTGATTTCCAAGAAAGTGCCTTTATAGTTCCGTATGATATTTTACATCAGTGATATTTTTATCATAGAGATCTTCTGTGTATTGTATAATACATTTCTGTATTTCTACAGTCTTAATCTGGCTTTAACAAGTAGTTAAGTATAGTTTGTTGAGTCTCAGTTACAGAGCATTTTAACAGTGTTATGTTTAAATATAGAAAAAGCATAATAAAGTGATGTTTTAAATTTTGTGTTGTCAACATAATGTTTTTTCTTAAATAACTTACAAAAATAGTGTCTGTGTGTACTTTAAGAAATGTATTTGTTTTTTCAGTGTTTCATCAGGAAAGCAGTGATTTATCTTTTAACAACACATATTCTAAAAAGTGAACTATAATAGAGGCTATCTTTCCTTAAAATGGCCAGTCGTGTGAGCCATAATGTTCATTGATAGTAAAATCAATAGAGCATTGATTCTAAGCTTAATCCTTGGAGACTGTTGTTTAGAGTGGCCCACATAGCCTAGTAAATATCTAGTTGTGTTTAATGTGTTCAGTACATGAGGTTTTGCTATCTTGAATTTGGTTGTGCACTAAATACAGTTTATATGTGGGTTAGAAAATAGTAGCTATTGACAGACACATAGTATTTTCAGCTATGATGGTGATAAAATATTTGATATGAGATTCTTAGCTATGAGTTCCACTGTGTTTACTTTCAGTATAGTTTAGTTAGATCTAAACCAATTTTAATACTTAGGGATGCTATCAGGAAATTGTCTTCACTTTCTTAGATGTTCTTTATTAATGACCATACTTTTTACATGAAGTTTATTTCATGGGAAGTATTTGCTGAAAACAATGATTTTTATATTCACCTTTTTTTCTTTCAACAAATCTGAATTGGAATATGAATTTAGAATAAACTCAGGACTTAACATTCATTGGACTTCATTTGAATGTTGTAATCTTGTGTTATACCATTACCTGCCCATTTCTAATTTAAAATGAGGCAGGTTTTACCAGATAGATTTAAATGTAAATTTTTGAGGACAGGAATGATAGTTTTCTATGAAGTCGTATTATATCTTGATGTTAATATTCAAGAATTTTTATAAATATTGAAAAAGAATATTTTAACACCAAATTTTGTCTGGCCCAGCTACTTCACAACCATATTTTAATTTGTAGATTCTTGTGTGTTACACAGTTTGCCATTTAAGATTTTTAGTACTAATTAATGTCCTTTTCTTTCAACACTGGTTATTCTGATCTGATAGTATTATTAAAAACCTAAGTTGATCTAAAAGTCAGGTTTTATATTTGCTAATAAAATATATTTTGCATTTATAGCTAAATGTTTTTCTACTGAAGAAAGAAGTTGCCCGTAATAAACCCTCTGCTTTATTTTTTTTAGCATATCTCCAAGGTATCAATTTAATAACTATCAAAGTAGCTACTGCAGTTGTTGCATTTAAATTGATTTACATGTCAAGACTGGCAGTTTAGCAGCTGCGCTATTATTCCTAGATCGGTCAATTTACTTGAGAAAAACCTACTACTGAGTTCTACTGACCTGCCTGACAATATAGGCCCTATTTCTATTCCTGTAATTAGGCCTGCGACTAACTCAGAATATTTTTAATTAAAATATTTTGGTCAATGTGTTGCACCAAATTAGGCCTTTCAGTGAAGATTTAATTCTGGAAATAGTGTGATTAGAATATTTAATGAGTTGTGTTCAATTAAGATCAACGGGTTGTGTGTGTTGAACATAGTGTTTGTGTGTGACCATTTTGAGTTTTACAATCATAAATGTTACTCCTTATTTTTAACCTTAAAAATATTTGCTCAATAATTGTCTGAGAGATAAGTTTAAATTCAGTTGAAATTTTATTTTAAAGTAACTTTTTTAGCCTGATAGTACCAAGAAAGCCGATTTAAAATGCATGACTGGGAAAGATTTTACTTGTTAATGTTCTTCTCTTCCAGCAAAAGCCAAAAATGAGGATATTGCCACAAATGTTTGCAAATAGTTTCATTGAGAAATCTGACATAAACAGTGGTTGTTTCCACATCTTTTTCTAATTTGAGTTTTTTATTTTCTAAAGTAGTGTGTCAATACAAAATTAAAAGATGCTTATTTTATAGGCTTTTACCTTATTAAAAAGCTTTGATAAAATAATGTATATAAATATTTCAACCTTGGATCACCATAGTATAGGGGTAGAAATAAAAGCACCGATAGAAAATTTAGTCTGAATTTGATTCAATTAATATGTAATGCACGGTAACAAATAGCTCTTATCTTGATTTTTCTCCTATTGAGATCCTTCCTTTTTGTTGCTGACTTCAGTGGTGGGGTCTTTACTACAGACTGTAGTAGACAGGTAGACTCTAGGTAGCTCCTTAGTTGAGATGTCATTCTGTTAATAGGAGTCCCATCTATGGGCGCCGTAAAAACACCAGATCTGGTATACATGGTATGTTACTGTGCACCTTGTTGAAGGTTGTCAGTGACTACAGCTGTGGACTAGAGCTAGACATTGTCATACTGGTGGTCTACATAAACGGTATCTATTTTGGAGAAACTGTTTTCTCCTCTTTGTAAATACAGATAAAAATAAAGTTTTTTGTTTTTATTTTAAACTCCCATGAAAAACTGTTATATTTTCTACTGTAGGTATGATGATATTCTGATCAATGGACTTCCAGATTGGCGACAGCCTGTATTCTACTACAGGCGGGTGAGAAAAATGAGCAATGCTGAGCTGGCATTACTGTTGTTCATTATTCTCACAGTGGGTCATTACGCTGTGGTTTGGTCAATCTACCTGGAAAAACAACTGGTAAGTATTAGTGATAAATGATCTAGCCTCCCTAATGTTACATGGAATGTCAGACGTTTATTTTTCAAATGATGAAAATTTCAATTTTTCTATATGTACTCCTCATTCTAGTAGTTTTGTGCTCAATATTTAGTGATTGACATATTTCTAAGTCAAGAAGAACCCATGAAATAAGAAGAAAATATTCTTCTTTTTAAAAATGTGGAGCTCAAGTTTGTTATAAAACTTCATGAATACCCAAATATCTAGCTGAAAATTAGAAAGTCAACTCATGTTTTCTTATCACCTTCCAAATAGAAATATTTTTTATATAAGACTTATTTTAGGAATTTTTTGTGTCACAGGCCCTTATATAATGAATGTTGACTTTAAAAATGTTATAACTAAATGAGATTTGAAATGAATATAGTTTTAGAACTTCAGAGATCAGTCAGTTAAAAAATTGTTATACTTTTCTTGGTCTAATATGCTACTATATAGTTTATTCTGCTATGGATTTTATTTGTATGTTAAAGATAATCCAACATATTTATCAGTCTTCATGAATTAGCATCTGTTTACTCATTCCTTTTGAAGTGACATTATTAAAGTTGGATGAATGAGAAAAAGTGAGTTGAATGCTTTCTCTGCTTAGAAAACTTTGATTGCTATGGAGATGCACATGACTGACAGTGCTGAACTTCATGTGTGTTTAAGGCCTGGATACCATGGCAACAGTTATTGTGAAAGATTGATGATTTTACTTAATCATGTTGGACCCTACATATATTTGCATAAATGTTCCTCTATAATGTTTACCCTTCACAGAAGAGTCTTGATAACATTTGAAGAATACATGTTAATGATAACCTGTAACCATAATTCTTTCCACATTAAGGATGAACTGCTTAGTAGAAAAAAGAGAGAAAAGAAAAAAAAGACAGGCGGCAAGAGTGTGGATGTATCAAAACTTGGTGCTTCAGAAAAAAATGAAAGGTAGCGGCATATAAAAATATTTTACAATTGGAAACCGTTTTAAAGTATGTCTTTAGTATGATTCAACTTCATGTATATATCCATTTAGATATGCTCTCATTTACATCTGTAGTAGGTTTATGAAAGACTAATAATGTGTCATAGTTTATTAGACAAATTCTAATCTTAAGCAAAATTTCTACAGATTTTTTCCTTTATAAAGTGTTAATCAATATTTAAATAATGTAAACCCTCAAATTCTTGTAGTTTGCAATTTTTATACTGGACTTTAGAAACGAAGTGTTACTAGAAGAATCTATCACTGAGCTCAGGAGTGACAATATGTAGAGGCAGTGATATGCAGTACACTCAAAAAGATACCACCATTTCTTCTATTGATTCATAGAAAGGAATAAAGGGTTTAAATAGTTCACACAGCAGGGCATGAACTGGGATCAATGTGGGATGGAGATCAGAGACTATTCTGCCTGTCTTCTATTCTGATGACATCAGTGAGTAATGCTTCAGTGAACTGCAAATGACATTAATTTTTATGTATTGGTTTGTTTATGCTACAGTCTTCATATCTGGTTGTCAGCACTTGGGAACACACTGACGATGGTTAGTTTTTTATAGCTGAAGTAATCATAAGGTTTAAGATTTCATTTTGCAAAAGTGATGAAAAGCCCAGGTTAGAAAGAGAGCTTTTATTTCTTTATCTTTATAACCTTAGGAGCCTCCTTCCCCCAAATCTTAGCCTAATTCTCTTACTTGCTATATATGTTGCATTTGTTATAACTACTCTGTTTCATGTTAGAGTAAGTCCGATTAAGTGTTAACTGTCATGAATATTTCATTGAATACATTTTTCACTTTTTTTTGTTGAAATAGCCACTCAAAAAAGAATTCATGATCTTTATAAAAATATTTTGTCTCCCAGCCTTTCTCTATATTTTGCTGATTTGTTGTTTGGGTTTTTTTCTCCCCTTTTAGATTGCTGATGAAACCACAGTGGCATGATTTACTTCCATGCAAACTGGGAATTTGGTTTTGCCTTACACTAAAAGCATTGCCTCATCTCATACAGGTAAAATGTACCCCTTTTATATAATGTTAGATGCTTTCACTTTTAATTATTCATGAAATAATTTATGTTCATGTCTGCTGTCTGAATGCTGATATACAGAGGATTTTTCATAATGTTAACTGAATAGTCTTTTATGAGTTAAACCTAATTTAGAATAGTTCTAAGATTATTTAGGTGTCTGTTCCTGTAATTACCTCTTATGTTGCTTTTAGATCACCTTAGAATTCCAAGACACTGGAAAAAGGAAAAAAAATGCCATCTTTAGGACAGACATAAAAGCAGTAAAAAAATTAATCCTCTGTTATCATTAAAAGCATAACCAGTAAAAAGTAACAAGACTCAAGTAGTTTGTCACCCATTATTTTAATAGCATTTGAGTACATAGCATAAAAGAAAAACAACCTTTACATGAGCCTCTGTATAACTATGCAAAAAAAATATTGCTATCCATTATGGCAACTTTAAGAGGAGTTAAGATATTTTGTCTTATACTGGTAACTCAGTTTCTGTTTCTTCTTAGTCTTGATTAAGCAATAAAATGTGAATATATATCATATTTATAGGATAATTTCTTTTTTTATATTTAGCATACCAAAGCATATTTTACTAAATTCTTGCTAATTTTAATTACTGCATCTAGTTAGAAAATTCTCAGCATGTAAATATTTGAAAGTAAATATAATACTTTTTGGTGTACAAATTTTGAAGTTCTTTGAATTTGTAATTTTTGAGAAGCATTTTATTTTAAAAAATAGTGTTAATAAGCTAGAGAGACAGTTAAGTTCTACCCAGTTCTACCCACTTTATAGTCATATATCAGAGCTGTTTTTCCTGATTGTTTAAGGAAGCTAATCACTCCAACTTCTGCATTTTATTTTCCTTTTTCCTCTCATAATGAAAATTTTATATTTGAAGGGGAAATGAACTAAAAATTACTAGTGTGCTTCTTTCTATCCTTTGAGAAATTATTAATACAAGTTCTCCCATCGAAATAGTTCATCTTAATAGTTATTGCTTACAAAATCTTACATTTTGTTTATGGTTAATAGAGAAAATTGTAGTATTTTGGTAATTTAAAGGCTTTTGTTTTTAAGTTGTTAACATGTTATATACTGTTAATTTGAAAAAAAAATCCCACAATGCTTGTGTGCTATATCTGTAAAACTTAATGAGAGAAGGAAAGTCTATCATACTGGTATGTTTATGAGAAGATGAGACAGAAAAATATTTTTAGGGCAGATTTTCTTATGTTTTTTAAGTCTCATGATTTTTTTGTCAGCTTTAGAATCTGTACAATATGCAAACCAGAATATAGATGAGCTAAAAAGTATAGTCATGAGACTATATACTAAATAGAATATTACATAAAATGTTAATCTTAAATCCTTCTTTATAATTTTAATCTGAGTAATTTGAAATAAAGTTGATTTGGTAAAATTAATATAATTCTTGGTTAGCATACAGGGTAATTTGCTAGAACTAGGACCAATATATTATGATGGCTTAGATTACAATTTATTATTTTAAATTTTCTGCCTGTAGTATCTAGAACTAACAGATTAGGGGATTGTTTTGCCTCATCACAAGTTTGTAGAATATATACAAAAATAAGGAATTTAACAAAAACTTTTTAGTCTCTTTAAAATCTCTGCTTTCTTAAACCGTTTGATCAGTTTGAATTTTAAAGTTTTTAATTACGTAATAGTACTTGTTGCCTTTCAGTTTTGAGATGCTAAGCCTTGGGCTTTTAAGACATTTATAAATCTAACTTTAGGATTTTTTTTTCTAATTATTTCTTTTTGATAAAAGCATTTCAAGAAGAAAAATAAGATGATTTTCCTTCTTTAAAGCAAATATTTGCTATTTTAATTCTGCCTTGGAAACATAAGTTTAGTTTTTCTGGTGATCACTAACAAATAATGCAATGTAGTAGGCTCTTTCTGACACACATTGTAATAGTAAAAGTATTTTAGATTGATAAACGTACAGCTTATGAACGACATCAGCAAAACAATAC
>RJWJ010035259.1:0-16747 GCA_004363605.1 Indri indri
TGTGCATGCCCAGAGTCGCGAGGCCTGTCTGGAACAACGGGGCTCAGTTCCCGCTGCTGGGGGGTCCGCACGCCACCCTCGGCTGTGGCCCTCGTTCCTCCCTCGGTCCCCCGCAGCAGAAGCAGGTGCACACGGCCCCGTGCGTCACCGCAGGAACAATCGTGAAACTCGCAGTTGGGTCCCTCCCTGGCAAGGTGACCACAGAGGTCAGAGCCAAAGTCCGGCCCCAGGCGCCTCCCGCCTCACTCATAGCACTGGGGACAGGAGGCTGCACTTTCTCCGAAAATGGTGGCTTGCAACAATGAATTTAAAGGGCTCTGCTGACGAGAAGGTTGTTAATGTTCTGATGGAGAGATGTCGAAAAAGGCAGTGAGAAGGGGAAGTCCCGTCAGTGGTTCGCTAGCAGGACGCGAGGACAGGGTCAGTCTGCGTGTCCAGGGCCACCCTTTTCCGTGTTAGCTCTCCTGGCAGAGAAGGGTGTCGGCCCCATGCAGGGCCTGGGCTCATCTCCCAGAGGTGAGACTCTGGCCCAGGGCCAGGGCTGGGTACTGCCTGCTTTGGTCCAGGCTTGTGTGGTGTTGGGCACTGGAGAGAGATCCCAGACCAGAGTTTGTGGGTGTCAGAGGATGAAACACTCAGAACCCCTCTCAGGCCCTGTATCAGTCTGAACCTGTGCCCAGCTTGGCCTACAGGGTCTCTGCACTGGGGCGTGGGGCCTGGTCCAGCTGTTAGCAGGGGCTTACTTGGCCATCCTCTGCTGATGTGTCTCGTGTACCTGGGGACTCCTGGGCAGGGGTCACTGTGGTCAGGGCAGGGTCCCTGGCCATAGTCTACCTAAAAGCAGCCCAGCCACGCAGCAGCTTCTAGCAGGAGGAGATGCAGTTTTCTCTCTAGCTAAACTTGTGTCTTCTCCAGGACACGTAAGAGACATTATGCACTTCTTGCCTGACCACAGTCCCCTTGAAGGCAAGAACGAGGTTTCTTGCTTAATCTGTCCTTATTTACTCACCTTTCTCTTCAAGGTACTAGTGCTGAGTATTCAAATGCACGTCACGTGACTCAGGACCTCACATGGCCCTGAGAACTGCTGCAGCCTGCGCTGTCCCGGAACAGCCAGGGGCGTGGAGCTGAGGTGGGCGCCTGGAGTCCAGCACGGTGTTTCTAACCTGCTCCAACCTTGAAACTGAGCGTGAGCAGCGAGGCCTTTCCGCGGCCCCTGACGGCGCCGTGAAGGCTGCGGCGCTCTCGGCTCACCGGCAGCCTTGGAAGCTGCTGACGTGCTGTTTTTCCTGCACCGTTTTTTCCTCCCTTAGCTCCGTGATTCCAGCCCCCTTGGTTTTACGGCCCCCCGGGGTGTCTTGAGTTGTCTCAAGGGCTGGCACAGAATTCTCAAAACCATTTGCTTCAAACAAAAAACAAATACGCAGAATACAGCAGTTTCAGCTGAGTTTGGAGGAGGGGAAGAAGGAAAGTACAACAGAATCCAAACAAGCAAATTGGGTGTCGCCCTCCGAAAGGCTGGACCCGCCGCCTTGGAAAAGAGAAACGGCTACACAAAGCCGCCGTCGTCTCGCAGTTGTTTCGATCAGTGTTTTGGGAACTGCTGCACGAATCTAACCGTACAGGAGTTTTTTTGTTTGTTTGTTTTTTTTAAACCATTTTATTGCTTTCTTTTCCTTTTCTATAGAAAATATATGTTACTGTAGATGAACGGCGTCGTACAAAGCACCATTCAACAGAGTCCTGAACCAGCAACTATGAAAAGCGAGTCTTTAGTGAAGCAGAACTTCGCCGTTCGCTCAGCCTCGAGTGTTCAGGACGGGCTCGGACCTGGAAACGCCCGGTCCGGGTGGGGGAATTTCGGCTCACTGGACACTAGGAAGGCAGAGGCTCCTCAGTTTCCTCATCTGTGAAATGGAGATGATGTTACACATTCCTCATAGAGTTAGGAGAATTCAGTGAATTAGTATTTATAAAACCTTAGCACAGACGTTGCCCACAGCGAGCATCGTATCAGCGTATGCTCAGTAAGTTACCGAGAGCTCCCGTGTGCTGGGAATGGCGCGAGCTAGGTAGGCTCCTGGTCTAGTGTTCACGTCTCGGTAAGTTTATGTCTGATGGGGAAAACAGGGACAGCTGAATAAAAGCCCTTGTGACGAATGCTAGTTCCGCACAGAGCCATGTGAGGGGTGAGGGTTCTTAATTAAACCACGGATGCTGGTGCTGGTATTTGTTGTTAATATTTTGAGAAAGTCATTTACCTTTTCCGAGCCTTTGGGTATTTATAGGGAACGCGAGGCTACAATAACCAACAGGCTCCCTAATTTCAATGGTTTAACGCAACAAGCATTTACTTCTCACTCCAGTAACAATTCTGAGCAGGTGTTTAGATCATCCAGGCAGCCGCCCTCCATGTGGTCGTTCAGGGGCGCCGGCCGACAGGAGCTTCCGAGACCGCCCCGGGCAGTCGTCACCCCAGTTAGCCTGGGAAAGCGCATGAAGTCCTGGCCATGGGACGTTCTCAAGGGCCAGACCTGGAGGTGGCACTCCTCACTGCCACAGGGCGATGTTCCCTGCCGTGCCGACCCACACGGGTTGTCGGGGGAATGGTGCGCCGTGATGGGTGTCAGGCCAGCTGAGCTGGAAGGCGCTGCCTGGACAAGGGAGCTGTTGCCCGGGGCACGGTGGCTTTGGCCTGCAGGTGGGGTCCTACAGGTATCTCAGCACCACCCCGCATCATGTCCTGAACAATGAATTCCACAGACATTCACAGAGGAGTGTGCCGGGCCCTGCCCCAGGTGCCGGGACGTACAGTGGTCCCACGACAAGCTTGGCGGGGGCCCTCGGGGAGGAGCATGTGTGAACCAGAACCACAGCACAGCGTGTCCTGCAGCGTGAGAGCTGGCACGAGGGTGGGATCTGGACAACGCGGGCAGGAGTCTGTCCCAAAGACGGAACGTCCAACCGGAGAACAGAAGGAGCTGGTCCAGCAGGGGCCTTGTGTTTAGAGCAGAGGGAATCGCACGGGCGCGGGTCCTTCACAGCTTGAGTGAGGAACTAGAACTCGGTGTGGCCAGATGTTGGATGGGGAGAGGAAGCCGAGAGACCAGAGTGGGTGGGCAGAGCTCTGTGGGCCGCCGTGAAGCCTAATGGGCAGCTCACCGTCCTGTGGGAAAGACCCCTGTGCTAAAGGGGACTTGTTTCCTGGAGCCTCAGTGGCAGATTTGGAGTCATTACCGAAGTGGCGTGGGAGGGCATTTCACCTGCCACCACACGGCACCTGTTCTCCGTGTCCCCCATTCACCAAGTCCCTAAGCTGATAGGCGGCACTCACTGAGGTTATGCCGTGGAGCCTGGACGACACCCGTGACCCGGGATCACCTTCGTTCCCAGCACAGACGTCTGGTTTGGAGGAGCGAAGTTAATGAGATTCGTGTCTGAAAAACTTTCAGGGGGGTAAACAGTGTTCCTCCGGGGCGGGAGGTGGAGGCCACACAAGGCCACGGCTGCCGTGTGATGGGTGTCAGGGGTCCCTCGGACCCTCCTGCCTGGGCCTGGAACTGACACGCCTGGCCGGGCCATCACCCCCTGCTTATTACACCATGTTTCATGCAGTCCAAGCACACCTATGTGTATTTTGTGCCTTGATGTTTCGAAGTAATCAGAAGTGCAATATGGGGGAAATTTACAAAACGTGAATGATTCTCACTGCTCTGAGTTCCCTCAGCTGCTCAGTTTGCGGTTCTGCTAGGACCAGTTCTGGGCGGCATTTTCAGAGATGGTTCCTGGTTGTTTAACAGCATTGTGTGTCTGGAATGCTTATAACGTCAGTCCGTAATGCAACGAACGCCCTCGTGTGTGTGTGTGTGTGTGTGTGTGTGTGTAAGAGAGAGAGATTGCAACCGAGAGTCTGAGAGGAGGGGGCGCTGGCCAGCCCCACCTGATTTGGGGTGTACCCTGGTCTTCACGAGGAGTCAAAAGAGGTTTTTGGCGAATTGACGTGCTTCTGTGCGGTGCGCAGCCGCTCCAGTGTTCCCGGAAGCTTGGCTCATTTTTGATTCTCTGGCTGTGTTAGCTAGGGATTAGACGGAGCGCCAAAATATACCCCTCAATTTGCAGAGAAGTGGAAGTTGTTCAAACACAGAATCAAAATAAAGGATAATTTTTCGTCTTCCACTGAAACCTCTCATTTTCCAGCAGCGTGGAAACGAAACGGGAGGCAGCAGAGACACGCGGGGACTGAGCATCGGCGCATCAGCCGTCTTTCGGAGGGAGCCACGCGGCCGACGAGCCGCTCAGGACCCGGGGGTGGGGGGGTGGGGGCGTGCTTGGCACCCGTCTTTGTCCGCAGCAATCGTGGTTTCGTAGACTATGTAGAGCAGCTCGCTGCCCAGCACCCCTCTATTGGGCGGGAAGGAGGAGGACGCGGAAACCTCCTCCCGAGAGCCCTCGAGAGATGAAGGGAATCCGTCTACCCAAGCTCCTCTTGGTCTATGTCGGCCGGGCCAGGCTGGCCAAGAAGTTCTGCTCCTTCCCTTTGCACCCATCTCTCCTGGCCCTGCCACTCCCGTGCTGCCAGTGTCCTCATCCCCAGGTCCCTGCAAAGGCCTCCCCGTGAGCCACCCCGGCCCCGCCCGCATAGACCACTCCACAGCTTGTCCACGGGGTGACTTCCTCACCCCCGGCCAGCTCGGTTTGCAGTTGGAGTGTGTGTGATGAGCTCATGCGCATGGACATCTAAATCGCTGCCAGCGACCACCGGGAACCTTCACTGGTTTTCTGCCCAAGTTCAAGGCCATCCGTGGTCGGTCCTTACCTACCTCTCCCGCGACAAGTCCCACCTTCACCCAGTGTGCTTCCCTCTTTCTGGCTGCGTATTTGGGCTTTCCCTGTTTGTGAATAAATTCTCTTCTCCCTCCAAGACCTAGCTACGGTCTCTTCTCTGCAAAAACTTCTCATTTTCCTCTCTGTTCGCTTTCCTTCTCCCGCCACTCAAAGCTCACCCCTCGTGACCCAGTGCTTGGTAATGAGGCTACCCCTTGGTTTTGTGAGTTTCTGCATCTCCCCAGCTCTGTGGCGAGGAGAGTAAAAGTAGCTGCAGTGTGTTGATCAGTCACTATGGGCCACAGATCGGGTAAGTCCCTGATGACATCACGGCATTTAGTATGTTCAGTAACCACGTGTGGTTGGCACCAAAGCCTCAGTCGTTAGCAAGTCTCACTGCTGGAATCAGAACTGTTTCTCTGTTGGAGTAACGTTTTCACCAGGGTCCTCACCACGCAGCATGGCGGATAGGTGCTCAGGGGACAGTCCCTGAGAGAATGCACGAGCCACTCTGTCCCCAGTGGTACTGAGCCTGTACTACGTGCTCAGCTAACAGGTCTTTGACCTGCATGTTTGAAGGGATGAAGAGTTGGGAGAGGAGTGGCAGCTCCTGCTGGCAGGTGGAGTGACCCGGGTCTTAGATGTCAGCGTAGAGTCCCAGATTCTGGTCCTGGCCCTTTGCTGCTCGGCCGCGCGACCTTGGCCCGAGTCATGCTGAGACTCCACTTCTTCATCAGTGTGACAAGGGGTTGTGCACAGGGTCCGTAAACTCTGGAATTCTTGGTGCTGTTCCATTCCTCAAAGAGATTAATCAGGACGCGGCGCTCTTTAGCCGGCAATCACACGGCTGAGACGCAGCTTACTAGTGAGGCGGCATCATTGCTAAGGCCAGCGTGGTTACTGACGATCACCCCCCAGTCTCAGGGGAACAGAGACGGCGAGGAGATTGCTCACCATGAATAAAAACCTCCCCCACTCGCCGTCAGATGAGAAAGCTGTGGCCGCAGGGCTGGGGACCATCCTGGGCGGGACGTTTTCGGTGCCCCTAATTTAGCTCCAATTCTCCCTAAGCACCTCTCCACTCGCAGCGTGAAGCAAAGAAGCTGCCGTCGCGTGGGAGCTCTGCCTGTCCCTGTGAGGAGGCGGCCGGGCGCGGATGCAAGAGACCCCACCCTCAGTGGGCGTCAGGCCTGGCTCAGCCCACTCAGTCTGGGGTGGAGTTGCCTGATGAGCTAATTCCCGTGGGGTCTGAATGGCTGCCGAGGCTCATTTGCATTTTTAACCCAAGGGATGCGTAATTAATGGAAGCCCCCGAGACAGCGACCCTGGCCTGTCTGGCCAGAACAGCAGAAGGGCTGGGGCACCTGTCTGTTGGGAAGACTCCATGGAGCAGGGTTAAAAAGGTACAGTTTAGAGGCCTTTTTGATCCATGAGGTTAATGGCACCTGGGTCTGTTCAAGAATTCCTTGTCTAAAACATCTACAGACAAATTAGCAAAATCAGGTGGCTCTAAAGGGTTTTAAAGAGGACTGAGCACATTGAGGTCAGATTCGGTCCTGAAGTCTGACATTCACCGTGGGCCCGAGTGGGCACCAGGGGGGTGACACCCTCCCCAAGCTGACAGTGCAGGTGGGGCGGCTGACGTGTGCGCAGAGGCCCGTGGGGGCTGCGTGTTGGGTGTGATTTTCCTGGTTTCAGCTCTATACGTTTGAGTCACTGCAGCATCATTTCTGGAGAGTCCTCTACGCACTGGGAAGTGTCACCAGTGCTGGTTCCCAGAGGGGCGTGCTGGAGGAAGCGCGAGTTCTCCGGAGCCCCTGTCTGCAGCAGGCTGTTCCGTGCGTGGTGGCTTTCGCCCTCTGTTCCTCGAGTGACAGCCGTCTGTGACCAGGCGAGGGGACAAATGGACAGATGGTGTCCATTCCTCGTAAACTCCGTGGGGTTGACGTGCTCTGACCCTTCCCCTTGCATTGCCAGAGGCGGCGACTCTGGTTTTTCATCCTCCAGCCAACCTCAGGCCTTTTCCCCTTGTCTTGTCAGACCTTGGAAAACCCAGGAGTCATGATAATAATTTATCTTCCTAAGTTCTCAGTGGCCTCTCATTATGCCTGAGATAAAATCCAATTTCTTCCCAGGCCTCCAGGGCCCTGTCTGATCTCCCCACCACCGCCTCTGTCCCCCTCGATCTCCTCGGTCTCTCCCTCCAGCGTCCCACGGGCCACACAGGCTGATTCGCCCTCTTTCTGCTCCCAGCCTGGGCCTTTGCACCCGCTGGTCCCTCTGCCTACAGCGTCTTCCTCGGATCTCTGGTGGCTGCCGCGCTCTCCCTGGCTGGCCTCTCCCAGCCGGTCACGGCCCGGAGAAGCCATCGCTGACTTTCCCCTACGAGGAGCCTCCACTTCCCTCCCCACCCGTGACTTTGTTTTAGTTCCTTCGCAGCGATTGTTATTCTCTGAAATTTTCTTATTCATAGCTTACTGTCCAGCGAACCAGAACATAAGCTGCAAAAGAAAAATGTCCTGTCAGACTTGGTATTTTAAATTGTGTGTTAAATTTACAATAATAATAACTAGTCATAATAAGAAAAATAATAAATAATAGACGTACTGTAGGTGCCTGGAATACTGTGAGTGGCTGGATGGCGGCAGGGATAGGAGTAGCTATCGATCGAATATCTGTCGTGTGTCAGGCTCTGTACACTAACCCGTTCGATCAGCACCAACCCCAGCTGACCGGTGCTGCTGCCGTCACTTTCCATAGGATCAGACCAAGATTCATACAGGTTACACTCATTGTCACTTTTGTAGTAAGCGTGCTAGCCCAGGTTTAAACCCAGGTCTGGCTGGCCTAAGAACGCATGCGTTTTCTCTAGAGAATGCGTGGACACCTGGGCGTGTTGTCTGCTCTCCAGAGCCTGGCACCCCCGGCCCCCCGATCCGACCCGGCCTTTCTCACCCATCCTCTCCCTGCACAGCTCCAGGAGGGCTGCCAGTCCGGGAACGCTCCTGCTTTGCGCTCCCTGTGTTAGCCGACTCAGGCTGCTGTGCAAAATACCACAGCCTGGCGGCTTAAACAACAGAAGTTTGTTTTCTCAGAGTTCTGCAGGCTGGAAGTCTGAGCTCCGGGTGCCAGCAGGATCGGTGTCTGGGGAGGCCTCTCTCCTCGGCTTGCAGACAGCTGCCTTCTGGCTGTGTCCTCACCAGCCTTTCCTCTGAGTTCGTGTGGGGAGACAGAGACCTCAGGTGTCTCTTCGGTTCCTTATAAGGACACCGATTCTATCAGATTATCCACCCTTATGACCTCAGTTAACCTTAATTACCTCCTCGAAAGTTCTAGCTCCAAATATAGTGGCCTTGGGGTTAGGATTTTAACATATGACTATGCTGGGGGTGATGAAATTCAGTCCTTAAATATCTGTGGGAAAAATGTTTCCAACTCCTTAATCATACCCAACTGATTAAAATGCAAAAGTGATAGCTCCCAGTAAGTGCCTCGAGGGTTGCAAAGCATTGAAATAGGTGGTCCCTGCCTGCAAGGAACTTAGAGTTTCACATCGTGGACTTGCTGAATTGTGCGTGTTATTAATGATAATTGGGGCCTTTAGGATGAATCCCGGATGCCCCTGTGGAAGCCCCTCAGCTCTGAAGGGCCGCAGGGGCAGACACATGCTAAGAATGTGTTCATTGGATGATCAATTAGCTTAATTTAAAAAGTGGCAGCCACTAAAATATTAAATGTGAAAGATGCTCCTGAAAATCGTTTAGTCTGCAAGTCACATCGGAGGGATGTCTGCATCAGCATTATGTCAGGCTTTGGCCTCCAAAATTTAGGAAGGACGTGAAAGAGCTGGAGAGAGTCCAGAAGTAAACAGCAAGGGTGAATTAAGGGAGAGAAAATGATACTAGGAGGGAATGTGGTGAGAGTTGTTGTGTTTTTTATTTTTTAAATTCCAATGCTCAGGCGATGGTGGCCAACAGGTGATTTACTATCTCCTAGGGCGGTTACAGGAAGAATGCTGATCAACTGTTCAGCATTTTCTTGGAAAATTTAATAGGAGTCATGGGCTCAAGTCCAGCAGAAGAGAGGTGGAGGAAGCAAAGGAGTGATCATTTTGATTTTTAGCATGGTTCATTGATGAATTAATTCCTAGCAAGGGAATTGTACCGTTGGTGTCCTGCCCTCACAGCTATTTGTCTACACTGGTTAATGCGTGTAGACTCAAACCTCCCTCTCCTGGTAGAGTTCTTGCTCCTCACGGATGATTTCCCCACAGCTGTATGTCTGTGGAGAACTCTGGGGACCTGGGGACTGTTCCCCTCTTCTGCTTTGTGTGGCATCTCCTGAAGTTTGTGCACCTTTGGCATTAAGAGCGTTACATCGTAACATCATCTAACTCCGCCTCCTGGCACCTCTCCTGGATTGCATCACTGTGCTCTTGGGACAGCCCTGCGGTTCATACATCCATCTGCCTGGGGGCAGGAGATCAAACCCGATGACCTGTGAAGTCCCTTCGTAGCCAAAACGCCTGGCGGCTTGCTCACTTATAAACTAACAGTGGGTGCGGTATCGCGGCTGCCGACGGTGCCTCTGCGTGAAAGGGAATTTAATAAAAATTCTGAGACATCGATAGACAAACTAAAAAGTTAATAGGGCCCCTCTCTGGGAGTTAATTTGGAAAGAGCTTATGAGATAATGGGCAGGAGAATGGAAAAGGAAATAATGTTTATCGAGAATCGCTTTTCTGTTAAGACACGGCGGATCCACAAAGGAAGTGCTCTCGCGGGTCATTCATTTGGTGATTCCACAAAGACTCCCGAGAGCCAGCCGTGCGCCAGGCACTCGCACAGGTGCTGAAGACAGGGTGGCAAATAGGACCAAGTCTCTGCTTTCACGGAGCTTGCAACTCCTCATCAGTTAGGGCTTCCAGTGGCAGGCAACAGAAATGCAACCAAAACTGCTCTAAACAAGGAGAAAGGATTTGTAACCGGAAAGGCCAGTGACAGCGGCTCCGTGTTATCCGTGGATGCACTCGGGGCTCAGCGGGGAACCAAGTGGCACCCGCTCTGGTGGCTTTAGCCAAAACTCTGAGGTTTCCTCCCGCTGGACCAGCTCGGGCCCTGGGCCTGTCCTCAAACTCCCGTTATCCAGAGAAAGCAAGACTGCTCCGAAAGTCAAGCAGAGGTGATTTCCTCCCTGCTTCTGGGGATGCGGGGTCGGCTTCCCCTGCAGAATGGAGCTGGAGTCATGATGCTAAGGCAAGTTCAGCATGCGCTTACGCTAAGAAGGAACAGTGGATGCTTGATTAAAAACATTAATAATAATAATAAAAGGCAGTCACTTTCCACAGAGGAGAAAACAAACTTCCGAAAGTTCAATGATCCACACAGGGACTTTGAGCCCAGAACTTTCTCTGCGCAGGGCTTCTCCAGGCAGCGGCAGGAGCAGCCAGTCATTTTCCTGGTCTCCGGCCAGAACCACCTTCTTCTTCCACATCAGCTCTTCCCGAGACTCACGCACACCCTCCCATCCCGTCAGAACCGATCCAGCCCACGTCCCCTTCTCGGCACCCAGCTCTCTGCTGTCCACAGTGGTGCATCGATCTATGCTATTATACACAATGAAAAATACATGCACATAGGATGCGCGCACCTCTGTATCGGCACATGATACACGTGCCTTTTCACAGAAGCAACTCTGTGTTTAAAAGCCCCTTCCCTGAACACTTGCCACCTCCCCTGCCTTCTGACAGATACGTGAGCTAAACATGACACTTGCTGACGGCAGGGACCCCCGTCTCTCCAGTGTCACAGTTGGCACCACACCGGACCACAGTAGAGACTCAGGGGTGCAGGAATGTGCTGTTTTCTCTTCCCAGAGCGCTGTGGTCCAGGGCGGGTGTCCTGGGAAGTGCTGTCACTTGCTGCCTCGGGTCTGTCCCCTCCCACCCCTGCCCCCCACACCGGCATCTCCAGGGGCAGCCCTGGGGTTCCCTTCTCAGAGCCCCCACAGAGCTCCGCACGTGCGGTGGGCTCAGTATGGGACGGCTGAGTTGAATGGCTTCCCTGACGCCGCGCCGAGGCCTGCAGGATAGAAGGGAAGGGGGAGGAGGCACAGACCCGTCGCCACTGCTCGCGGCTCCTCGTCCCCGTGTCCTGGGACACTGAGCGTTCTCAGTCCATCTGCCTCCGCACCCTCTCCCCCCACCCCTGCAGTTTCAAGTGCATAAGCAACACAACCACATTGCAAAAACAGAAAAAGGCAGGGGGAGGAAATGGAGGGGAGAGAGAAGATCAGAGATTTAAAAAAAGAGAAGGAAAATTGAGAAAAGAAATGCAGAAACCCACCCTCTGTTGCTACTGTTTCTTATTTCCTTGCAGGTTTCTCCCTGTGCATCAGTTTTATGTTGTTACTTTTTTAACACCGTGGTGCCCACAGTCCACTTTAGCTACTTGTTTACCCCAAGTAATGTCACGTGATTTTTTTCTATACAAAATTTACTCTCAATCTTCTGCAGCTCCCCTCGCTCTGGGGCTAACACCTACATCTCCTGCCTAAGTATGATAATTAGACCCGAAATGAAACATATGTGCCTCGTGGGGTCGAAGGCTCTGTGCCCTCTCTCTGATTAGAAGATCTTAGGGATGAATTATTTTGATTTCTTGTTCCTGATTGCGCCTCTTAGGGCAGAAATGATTCTTGTCAAACAACAAAATTCTCTACGAAAGGCAACTTGCTGGGGAAGGAGGGATAATGTCTGGTTGGAAAAGCACAGCTAGTTATTGCATGAAAAATGCCAGGGGGGCACAGGCACCGTTATTACTGCCGCGCCCTCCTCCGCAAGCCCTGACGCTTTGAAATGTGCTGCGGCCGCCCAGGCTTCCTTTGTGTTGCTTGTCTGGGCAGAGCAGGCGGAAAGAGCCACGCCCGTGGTGACCGGCGGGAGGAGAGCTGCAGGGCGCTAACCCAGGGCCCGCTCCCGGAGGCCGGCTCAGCACCTCGCAAGGTGCCGGGTGCCGGGGTAGGAGCAGAAAGGGCCTGGTCCCCTTCTGGGGGTGTCCGTCTGGGCGGGAGCCAGCTGTTAATGCCTAGTCAGTATATGTCCAGGAAGCAGTGGGCACATTCTGGCTTCTAGAAGCAGCCCTGGGTGGAAATGAGCTGTGGGTTTTTACAAAGATCAGAACAAATGGTCGCCTTTGGAAAGTGTCGTGAGCAACATTCTGTGGTGAGGACAAGCAGTACACCGTCAGGGGCAGAGGCAAGGGGGGACCCCTCTTGCTCGGAGGACCTTGGCCTCCACCCGAAAAGGGAGCCCCGCAACACAGAGCTTGGTTTTCACAAACGCTTTCTTCTTCTGTGTCTCAGTACTTTTATCTGTGAAATGGTGCTGTTCATGGTCTTTGTTCTCTCGCTGCATTGATGAAAGACTTCAGCACTGATGACACACAAAGATTATTGTTAATTGTGTTCCGTACTGTGGTGGTTAGGGAATAATACCCTTCATAATTTGGTTTTTAAGAAGATTTCAGTTTTTCCCCCAGTTTCCAAACTGATACGTCTGCGTTGCAGTCAGTTTGGAAAATAGAGCAAAGCACACAAAACGTATTTGTAAGTTACCATCCAGACATTAAAAACTGTTGCCCTGGCATGTGTTTCCTGTCCAGGCTTTTTCCTATTCGTCAGCAAAGAAAAACAGGCATCCAGTGTCTCTGTTCTTACATCCTTGTCCCTATATTGCTAATTTTTTCCTTAATATAGAGTCTAGTAGTGAGATTGTTGGAATTTAGAGCAGAATATTTGCAAAGTTTCAGGTCTTCAGAAGCATAGTGTTGAACTGCCGTTTGGAAAGGTTATTTGATTCACATCCCTGCCAGGAATTTAAGAAAATGCCTTCCCCCACCCAACCTGCCAACATCTTTTGCTGGGTATTAACATTTCTAAAAATCTTTGCTAATTCGATGGTATAAAATGGTATTTCATCGTTTTAACTAGCTTTTCTTTGATTATTGGTGATGATGAACAATATTTCATCTGTTTATTGGCCACTTGTATTGATTGCTCTGAAGTTTGTCTGTTTCCTTGTCTTTTTTCTATTAATATATGTCTTTTTTCCTTACTGATTTGTAAAATAACATTTTTTATGCAATAAAGATATTGACTTTTTAGCATACGTTTTGCAAGTATGTCCCCAATTTGTCATTTGCCTTTTGATTTTGTTTATGGTAGGTTTAACAAACAGAAGGGTTTTTTATGTTTATTTAGTCAGATTTTTCAATTGTTTTCCTTTATGGTATCTGCATTTGTTTACATGCTTAGCAAGTGCTGTCCAGACTACGATGGTTAATTTTATATGTCCACTTGGCTAGGCCACGGCACCCAAATATTTGGTCAGACATTATTCTAGCCATTTCTGTGAAGGTGTTTTTAGATGAGATTAACACTTCAATGAGTGTACTTTGAGTTAAGCAGATTACCCTCCGTACTCTGGGTAGGCCTCATCTCATCAGTTGAAGGCCTCAGTTGAAAAGGGACTGATTTCTCCAGAAGAGGAAATCCTGCCGTAGACAGCCCCGGGACTCAAGCTGCGGCATTAACTCTTCCCCGGGTCTCCAGCGCCCGCCTACCCTGCAGATTTCAGGTTTGCCAGCCTCCGCGATCGCATGAACCGATTCCTTAAAATAGGTCTCTCTCCCCCTCTCTCCACACCTCCCCACACGTCCTATCGGTTCTGTTTTTCTGTAAGACTCTGACTGATCTGCAAACCAAAAATTATATAAATGTTCATCCGTATTTTCTTTTAGTGCTATTATTCTTTCAGTTTGTACATTTTTTTAGTCCATCGAGAGTTTAATATCTGCTATGAGGCAGAGATTTGATTTAATTATCTTCCATGTGGTTAACTGATTGCTCCAACACTGTGAATTTAACAACATGCACTTTCTTCTTTGCTTTGAAATGACACCCTTATCATTACTTGTATCTTCCTAGATTTTTCAGTCTGTTTTCATCTGCCTGTTCCTACTCCCATACCCCACTGTTTCAGTCATCCTGGTTTTATTAATACAATGCACTTCAACATAGGATAGGTCAATACCCCACACTGCCTTTTCCTTTTTGGGAAATTTTTCCCATGTGAGTCTGAATAATTTTTTGTTATGTTTCAAAAAGAAGCCCCATTGGAGATGTACAGTACTGTGTTAATGTGTAGGTTAATGTGGAGAGAATTAAAATCATGACAATTTTGAATTTTCCCATTTGGGGACATAGAATCTCCTCATTTACTCAAGCTTCTTGTTTTTCCAAGAAAACTTTTGTCATTTTCTTCATACATATTTTGTATGTCTCATAGGCATTTTATATTTTTGTTTTCTGTTGGATTTACTTTGCTATTATATTTTTATGTCATTTTTTTCTGTGAATTTATCTCATAAACAGTACCTTACTAAATTCTCTTATAAATTCTAATAGTAATTTTGGAAATCACAGATTTTTCCCAGGAAAGATGATCATCTTTTCTTCTTCTTTTTAATGTTTTGTGACTCTTTTTGTTTGTTTGTTTTTTGTCTAATTGCAATGACCAGACCTTCCAAGAAACAAAGTCATAGTACATAGTATGTGAGCTTCTTTGTCTTAATTCTAAAAGTAAAAGGAATGCCCGTAAGTGATTCATTCTTAAAATGATCTTGGTGGTTATTTTCAGGTAGGTAGTATTAATCATGTAAAGCAAGCACCACATTTCACTTAACAGTAGGAATTTTGCTTTAGGAATCATTCTGAACTTTGTCAAATGCTTCTAGAGGAGTGTCAGGATTTCTCACCTTAGAACTGTCAATGGGCCGGCAGAGCATTGGTCCTAGAACCAGACTCCTGGGTTCAAAGTCTGGTATTTCCACTTACTTGGATGTGGGGTTTTGGACAAACTCCTTAAATGTTTTTGTGTTTTGGTTTCCTCGCCTTTAAATGGGGATAATAATGGTTCCTCAATAAATATTGGCCATTAGCTATTATTACTATTAGATTGTTATGTATATGAAATTCATTCCCTCCAAATAAATGATCACTGAACTCTTAGAATAAATCCTCCTTGGTCATGGTATGTGACCTTAAAAAAAAGAGAGCACTGGGTTTAATTTGGTATTCTTTACTTAGGATTTTTTCTTTGGATTACTTTTCTTGAAATAGAGCTATAGTTTTTTTGTTTTTATGTTTTATTTCTCATATGTTTATATCAGTGGTGGCTCACATTGAAAATGAGTTAGGAAAACTCAATTTTTTCAACACACTGAATTATGCTATTTGCCATTGTATCTACTCTATCTTGCTTTTTTATTTGGTTTTTCTGATATTCATTTAACCAACATATTTTTTTAGCACATACTATGTTCTAAGCATTAATTTATATTTATCCATCCTTTATTTTTTCTATGTTTTGCTTATTTTTTTAAAGCAGGTATTATTTTTTTTTAAAGGAGGTATTAATCTGCGAGTCTTTTATGGTAGGAAGATTTAACCACTTATAGTTATTATAATGCATGTTATGATTCGAATTGCTTCTTGCAGCTTATTTTGTTTTCTGAGTTTATGCTTCCTTTGTCTTTGTTTTCCATATTTTACTCTAGGAACTGTTATTATTTTATTATCATCTTGCAGTGTTTTGTATTGTTTGTTTCTATTCTTAAATTTCCTGTAGGTCACCTAAAAACACCTTTAAATTTTTAAATGCTTTTAAATACATCTTTCTCTAATTGTCAAATTCATTGTCTTTTGAATCCCAATATTCGTTTAATGAATTTTTTTTTTTTTTTTTTTTTTTTTTTTTTTTTTTTTTTTTTTTTTTTTTTTTTTTTTTGGAGTCTTTCTCTGTCACCCAGGCTAGAGTGCTGTGGTGTCATCCTAGCTCACAGCAACCTCAAACTCCTGGGCTCAAGTGATCCTCCTGCCCCAGCCTCCCACGTAGCTGGGACTATCGACATGCACCACCACGCCTGGCTAATTTTTCTATTTTTTGTAGAAATGGGGTCTCAGTCTTGCTCAGGCTGGTCTCGAACTTGTGATCTCAAGCAGTCCTCTCACCTAGGCCTCCCAGAGTGGTAGGATTAAAAGCGTGAGCCACTGTGCCCGGCCCATTTTAATGAATTTTTAACTTTCTGTTCCCAATTTTTTTCTCCCCCCCTCTACCACTTCTTAGTTTCTATTATTATTAGGGATTTGGAGCCAAATCAATAAAAAAGTCTTTTTAGTCTTTCCTTTCAAAAAATGTTGACAGTTTTTCCAGCTCATTAACCAACATAATAGCACTTATTTAGATTTTTCTCTTATTTATTTGGTTGTATGACTTATTGAGGGTTCTTTTATATCATAGTTTCAAGAGAGATTAATCTTCTTTTCTTGGGTTAGTTACATTAATATTACATCTTCAAGCAATGTTTTTGAATGGAGAGTACATGAGTGTTCTATTGTCTTGAATATTGCATCTGCAGGAATAAAATACATAATAAAGATCACTTTCCTGACGATACTTCTTAAATAAAATAATTTTCCCTTGCAATCATATAGACATTGCTCCATCATCTTTCAGTGTTTTATGTCTCTAAATAAAAGTCTGAGCGAGGCCTGATTTTGTTTCCTTTGCAAAAAATCTTTTTGTTATTCTTTTGTTTTCTTGCTAAAGTTCTAGAACCTCCTGTGCTTTGTCTTTGTTACTCAGGTGTTTTCTTTAGGTGAATATAGGGATAGATATCTTATCATTTTTTTCTTCTGGAACATAGTAAACACTTTTAATCTGTGCTTTGGTCTTTAGGAAAAATTCCACGACTGTACCTTAATCATTTGCTCTTGTCTTCTGACGTTATCTGCAGGAGAACTCTATCGCCCACCCCGCACATCTGTTCTTTCTCATCTGCGCTCTGGGAAAGCGTCTCACGTT
>RJWJ010035260.1:0-16748 GCA_004363605.1 Indri indri
ATTTGGTCTGGTAGGGAGCTCTCGCATCCCTGCTGTCTTCTTGGGAACTCTTCAAGTGCTGTTAAAAATAAAACTCTTGAAACGATATAAGCCATAGGTGGTTAGTCTTAAAGATAATGAGTTGAGTTCCAGGTGGTTAATCAAACAAAGGGCTATTGTACTGTTATCTTTCCCTTCAAAGGGACAATTATGTGCTGTGAGTTTATTTCTCTTTTTCAGTTCCTGTTAGATAGTTTATTTTTCTTTGTTAGATAGTTTATTAACAAGCCTGTCCTATCAACTACATCAAACATTGCAGACAGATTAAATAGCATACTAGCATAAGAAGGAAGAACAAATCATTGGGTCAATGGTTTTGACAAAAAGAAGGTCAATAGTGACCTTTTCCAGGGTAATTTTATTACATTGGTGTGAATATGAGCCAAAGTGTAGTGGATTGAGATGTGACGGCGATATAATAGATTATCTCTTAATAACTAAGAGAGGCTTGTTCAAGAGGCTTTCTGAACAAGTTATAAGTTAGCACTTGGGAGAATGATAATGCCAAGTGATGGCAAAGGTCCAATGAAATGGGCACACGCATTCTGGCAGCGTCGATTGGCAAAATCTGTTTGGAAAGCCATTGGACAATAGATGCCAGGAGTTGTAAAATATTCATATTGTTTTGGAGCATTTGTTCTATTTTTGAGACTACCTTGGAGAGTATTCATCATTAAGGCGGAGTGCTAGTGCACAGCTGGTGCATACGGGTTTGAGAAAAATTTCTCCAGACAGAGATTAGGATAGAAGGAAGAAGCTTATTTCACTTTCCCAAGTGGGAAAGGGCCAAACACCAGAGAAGAGAGGAAGGGCAAGAGGGTGTTGGCAGAGAGAATCAGATATTTAGGCTTTTTATTTAGGAAGTGTAAAAAGGGGGCAAAGATGATGTGGCTGCAGCCAAATTAACAGGGTACTGCGAACGCTGCATCTGCTCCTCTTTCTTCTCGCAGACAGATAACAACAGAACTGGCTACGGGATGTCGAAGATTTTGCCTGTGTCTAGCCATTAAGATATGATTTTGGGCAGGATCTGAGGCCTGTGTTTGCTCCCCTGCTGTCCTTTCCTGGAGGAGGCTGAGCGGGGGGCAGGGAGGGGATCCTCAGGAACTTCTAGAGGCTACAAACAAGTTCTAAAGGCTGTGAGCTGGTGAATGTAAAGAGAAAGATTAATGTTTCCTTTCTGTCTTTTGGCTCTTTTCAGATGTTATGAAAACAGAACTGTGCAGGGTGCCTGCCAGCTAGGCAGAGCAAGCTGGGGAGAGGTCATGATTGATCTTTAGCTGCTATTAGAAAATTGCAGAGTTAGATTATTTTCCTGTTATTTCAGTAAGGCTGCCCCTTTCATTCAAAAATATAGGAAAACCATTATGCATAATAATATTTATTGTCATGCCACTTACAGTTGTGAAAAAAAAGTAGTAAGCAACTAAATGTCTAACAATAGGAGAATGGTGAAGAAAACCATAATCCATTTGCTGGAATACCAACTAGTCATCGCAAATGATATTCATGAGGTCTATGTAGTAACATAGAAAATATTTGTGTTATAATATTAAGTTGCAAGGCAGGAAAGACAGCTGAAGCTATAGTACCATTATACAGCACTGTGCTTTATAAAGCACCCCTATGCAGTGGAGTTGGGAGGCAGAATGAAGGTAATACAATACAGAAGAATGTTAATGGTGTTTATATTTGAGATATGGGACTGTGGGAGGCATTTATTTTTATTCTTTCAGCTTCTCTGTGTTTTCCACATTTTTTTAGTAAGCATATAGCATTTAGAAATTTCTAAAAATAAATACTTTTTAAAAGGAGGTCTGGTGGTAAAGGAAGGAGAAGGATATGGAAGTGGCTTGAGAAGGATACAGGATCAAGGGAGGTTGATCCTTTTAGGATGGGTGCCCTCTGCCCTGTGAAAGTGTTTGTGGTGGGTGGAAAGGGTAAGGCTGATGTAGACAGAAGGGGTGCTGGGATGGGCAAAGTAATTAGGGAAGGCGAGGGTCAGGGGAGTAGCATGAGGGATGAGAAGGACATTTCCTCAGAGCCAGAGGAGAGGTGAGAATGGGTGGTTTTGGAGACATATTGGAGGGAATTCTTACCTGATAATATTTACTTTATTTGGAATCTGGGAGACTCAATCTGTTCAGGACTGAGATGTGGGAGTGTGATTAGGGACTTGAGAGGGGCAAATGTGTAGATGAGCCATTGTGGGGAATGGGAAATGAAATCATAAAGAGATGAGGACAGTGACGGTGGGCAGCCAGGTGGTCCCATCTGAGGATGGAGAACAACCTTGGTCAGGGCGTCAGGAGCCGAGCTAGGGGAAGCCCTTCAGCCAGACCTGCAGGCTGAGTGCAGGAACATAGAGAAAGTCCAGCTGGAGTTGGGCCCTGGAAAGGCCTGTGGTCCAGAGAACAGAAGGTCAGGCCCTACAGAGGGTGCTTGCATGAGTATCATTGAAACAACTGATGTGGGTTTGGGGCCCAAAGACAAGGAAGTGAAACCAGGAGGAGTCCGATAGCTTGAACAATACATAGAGACAGAGGGACTGACACTCTCAGTGAAGCTGATCAAGAGAGAATGGAGGTGGCTGAGGGCAGAGTGAGGGTGGGGCGAAGTCTGCCATCCAGGATAAGGACAACTGCTCTGGAGAGTGTGACTGTGGGAACCAGAGGGTGGCAGAAACAGGGCGGAGGCAGAGGAGGCCAGATGGGAAGAGACTCAGATGCTGAATGGGGGGCCATCTGCAGGGGTGCTGAAGGTTGCTGGAGCAGGGGAGGAGAGAATGAAAATGGACCAGACAGGCTGCTACATATATACAAAGAAACAAAACAGATCAGAAGGTGCTCTGTGCCATAAAATAGGTACAGAAAAAGGTGATGTTTCCCCATTTGGGGCTTAGGGAAGGCTTTCTGAGGCAAGAGGGTATTTAAGGCAGGTCTAGGAATGGCATTCAGACATATGGTGCTGGGGAGGGAGAGGCAGTGCACACAGGGACTAGTGTGAGGTTGCACAGGGACAAGAAATCCTGGTTTGCTCAGGTAAGATCTGAATTTGGTTAGAGGTACCGGAAACAGGATAGAGAAGGGGAGAGGGCAGGTTTTGTAAAGACTCAAATGCCAAGATAGGGAAGCTAGACTTTATTCCATACATTGCTGGTTTCTAAATTTTTCAATCATATACTTCATTAGTAACAAAATGTTTTAATATACACCCCCAATATATGTATGACTATTAATTTTCTATGTTTGTATCAATAATCGATATGTTAAATATTGTCAAAGTTTAATTTCTTTCTTTGTAGATAAAGAGAAAAAAATACTACACATATCTGATATTTTACCCCCTGACAAGCCAGTCATTTATCTTGTGTATTCCCTGGGGTTTGTACCCCATGCTTGGGAGACCTGTGAATCTGCAGGGAGGCAGCCCTGTATGGGACAGATGGAAGACGGAGGGCCTGGAGCTGGCAAGGTCAGTTAGGATGTGATTCCTTCCTCCTTGTTGAGTTCTTCCTCCAGGCAGTGCACCAAGAGGCAGTGGAGTGAATAAGAAAGTCAAGACTACGCACGATGGGGAGTGCAATGGAGGATGCGATAGAGATGAGAAAATCATTGGCACCCAATCCAGTTATATCCATGGCTTGTCTCAATGGGAACCTAAGACAACATAGCTACGTATGCACTTTGGGTGAGATGGGATTAGAGAAAGAGGGGCTGGCGGCTATCTAGTTAGGAAAAGGCCTCCCATCCTCCAGAGATCGCTGTGGTTTCCTGTATTGAGGGCTTGAGAATTCATTAATCCCATTGCCTGCTCTTGACCTGAATTGCAATTAACATACAATTAACATAGGCTGCTGCTTACTTATTCTGGATACTAATTCCCAAAAGCCTGACATGCCCTCAAAGAGAACCCCTTTTGTCATCTGCCGTCTCTTGGCAATATCATTTCTTTATGCTCTCTGCTTCTTCTCTCTCAATTAGATGTACTGTCAAGGATCCCTCCTTTGCCCAAATCTTCCTGCTGTGCCTTCTGAAAGTTCCATTCCATAGTAAATAAGCCTACCTGCCTTATTAACCTAGTCATTTCCTGGGCTCAAGACTTTCCCCCAAGACACAATGTCTCCATAAGGACTCTGGAATAGATGTCTGTGTTGTGTAATATCAGCCTCCTTCCCATTTCTCAGTGCTATTTCTGAAGGTTGCTGGAGCAGGGGAGGAGCCAGCATAAAACCCACTCCTTTGAGGCCTCCCTTCCTGTATCAGCCTCCCCTTCCTGTTCCTGCCATCTTCTGACCTCCAGCCATCTGCTCTCTCTTGTTAGGGTCTTCAACTCCTGGCTCGTGCTCCTGCCCTCCACCCTCCACCCTCACCCTGCCATCATTCAGATGGATCCATCATCCCCATGGACAACACCCTAGTTTCCTTCTTGCACAAGCACCTTGACTCCAGAGACCAGCACCCAACTCCACATGAAACTGGCCTACTCTTTGACCACCATTTTTCTTCTAACTATTTCTCCATATTACCACTACTCCAGGCCACTTTGGCAAACTACAACCCAAAGACCAAATTCAGCTGACTGCTAATTTTGTAATAAAAGTATTATTGGAACACAGCCATGCCCATTCATTTATATATTGTCTATGGTTGCTTTTGAAGGAGCTCAGGAAATTTCACCCCAAAATATGACACCTTGGTATTTTGGATTAAGGGCTGTTAGACATTAGCAAGCCCTTGGAAGAGGCTCTCCCTCTATCTGCAAAAGCAGATGGACCCATCAAAAGAACAATGGAGTTCCCTTCCCTTCCCTGTTATCTCACTATATTGCAGGAAAGAAAATCAAGAATGCAACCAGACCTGGCGCAAATCATGTTAAACATAATACTAGTCTCTCAGGTTAATTTACAATCAGTCTGTTTCCCCTCATCCGTTCATTCTCCCAAGTATCTACTCATCCTCCCTAGCAACCATTTATTGCCGCTAAACAGAATTACCTATACTCCTCATCTCCCTGCCCCTCTAAAAGGCCTGTATAAACATATCTGGATCTCATTGGGACATTGGGTAATCACTCTGTGATTCTCCCCTTCTTCATGGTAAACAAACCTCTACCTCTTTTAATTGTGAGTTGATCTTTCAGAGAAATTTTTGGGCAAAGGGCAAGTTTCCCCTTACCCCCACACTTTCTTCCCACAATGGCAGAGCTGAGTAGTTGATACAGAGATCATATGGCCCATAAAGCCAAAAATATTTACTATCTGGCCTTTCACATAAAAAAAAAAAAAGGAGGCTTTCTGACCCCTGTTCTAGGCAAACAAAATAAAATAAAAATATTTTTCTGCAAAAGTAATACCTGAGTGTCATGAAAAGTTGAGGAAATATAAAAAGGTATTCATACAACAAGGAAAAACAACTCTACATTATTACACAATTCATACACAATCACTTAATAATTTAGTGTTTTCCTTTCTGTTACTTGGTAATTTTTATTGTCTGTGTGTATTGTCTGTGTATTAATATGTTTATATATGTAAATTATTTTTTAAAAAATCAGGATCATACCACTTTAAAGCTTGCTTTTTCATTTCAAAGTATGTTATAAATGTTTTCCTACAAGAATTATTACTTTTTTATAATATGATTTTAAATTTATGCAAACTAGTCCATGGAATGGATATGACATAATTTCATTAACCTGTCTTCTAGTACAGAAAATTTATACTGATTACAGTTTTCTTCTTTCTTTCAAATAATGCTGCGGTGAACATTATGAACATTCTTAGCCTTGGCAGACCATCTGAGGAGAGGGCTGTGGTCACCAACTGCTGCATGAATGTTGTAAACACACACATACACATGGTGATAAGAGTGTCGATCAGCCAGCATTGCATTTCATACATTCTTCCTGGTCCTTGGTGGCTTGGGGTCCAGGTGGGGGTGGGGAAGGGCTAGAGGTGGTAAGAGAGGATATGCTAGCACAAGCAATATTTTATAAAAATGATTATCTGAGAAATTGATGTTAAGAGTGCTATATCTCATAGGTTACGTATTCTTGCTTTAAATCTTAAAGATTGAAAATATATAATTTACCCTGTGATGACTGAAATTCTAATCCCTGGTGACTAAGTGTTATGAGCCAAAATGGGAAAGATGCAAGAATGAGGACAATTTGGAGGATCTGTGGACAAGTTGAGGTTTGGACATACAAAATAGTTACATTTTATGAGATTTTGAATCACGCAAATTTTGAATAGTGAGATATTAAAATAGCAATGAAGTCTCACTTTATATACAAAATTTGAAAGAATTTAAATCTCCCCCATTTAAAAAATTAGCCAAAGATTGTGTATTGTTAAAGTGAGTGCATCGTGGACCTTGTTTACAACATTGCAATACGACTGCACCATGGAAGAGAAATACCCATCGCCTTTGGTCAATATTGTGGGAATCACACTTTTTTCATGTGCAGCAAAATTTTGATGAGTGGTTTGATGATTGCTATTTTATTATTCTAATGTTTCATTTTATTGTAGTGGTAAATCCTTGTATTATCTTAACGTCCACCAAATATTTTTAATTGGTTCTGGTGGTACAAGTGCCAAAAAATGCACCTGAAATCCAATAACTTTGAAACATGAGCTTGATGTGATTAAAAAGCCAGTAAGAAAGCGAATAAATGAGGCATATGCAATACTATTAATTTAGTAGAGAGTACTCTGCAAAATTAATATGAAAGATAATGTTAAGAAAACACAAAGCAGCAATAATGCAAAAATGTGTTATAAGGCCAGTAGATTTAACAACTCTGTAACTTCTCTCTAATTTATGTTTATTATTGGGAAGAAGTAATTCTAAAATAATGCACATTTTGGATAATGCTAAGTCTTCAGGTGTGCATCATTGGGAGAAAATAAGTCACATAGAAAACTGTTTTAGGTAAATTAAGGTGAGAATATGTAACAGAAGTAAGGGTCTAAAAAAGGGCAAAATGTTTTATGAGCCGTCCCTCACCCTTTTTGAGGAATTAAAACCTGCATTCCTGCCCAAGGCCAGTAATCAAAGGGGCAGAAAAATGTTCTTTGTTTTCTAGTATCTTAAACCACAAGAGATGGCTCAACAGAATTATCTGGACAAAGGTCATGAGATCATTTTCACCAGAGATCAGATCACCCACAACCACCAACTAACTATAGTTAAACAACAATAGCCCAAAGCTGAAAACCCCCCTTAAAAGCCCTGTATTTCTGCTTGAAAGGGGATGATGGCTCTTTAAGATTAGAGTCTGCCATCCTCATTTGACGGCAAGTTAATAAACTTCTCCTTCCTTTTCCTCAAACCACTTGTCCTTGTTCTTCATTTGGTGTCAGGGTCAAGTACAAAATTTTTGGTAACAGAATTTGGCATCCTTGGGTGGGCCTATTGATGCCCCAGTGGAATGGCACCCTGTGACTGCTCCCATGGCTGGAAGAAGGGGGAAACAGCTCTGGGTCAAGCTATGGGTCTTCACCAGTAGGAGCATCATCTTTTTGGGGTGAGAGAATAAGGGATGACCCCAGCAGCTGCCAGAGCCTGTTTAGCTCTGGGGAACTCCTGTCTCTCCTTCCCCAACTAGACACAACTCCTCACAACTTGCACCTCATTTAGGAAAGGGAAATGGATTTGGGAAGAGTCAAAATGCCTCGGCCCTTTTGGTAAGTTCCCCGGTGCTCATGCTGAGACCTTTGATTCCACCCTTTTGGGGAAGGTTGTAAACCTTTCAGCCTGTAGAAGGCCATTTGTAGGTGCCAGGGGTGTGGAAGTCACAGTTGAGTGGAACTAGGGCACCTGGGGGAGTCCTCTTCTTTTGGGTTAGGAGAATTTGGTTCTCTTTTGTGTGTTTCCCATTTGTTTGGTGGGTCTTGGCATTGAGATTGTTTGCATTGGGAATTCCCTGTATTGTCTACTTGTGAGCTTGTGTTTGTTGTTGTTTGCGAGTTTTATTTCAACATGGGAGGCTCTGTTTCTATTCCATCTGAAAGTCCCTTGGGGAGAATCTTGGCTGAATGGTCAACTTATAGCTATAAGCCTATGTCTAAAGAGATAATGGCGTTTTATTGTGATACTGCTGGAGTATGAGGAAACATGGCCATTGAATGGAACCTTAAATTATTATCTTACTATCTTACAACTAGAATTACAATTATTACTATCTTACAACTAGAATTATTTTGTCAAAGCTCAGGTAATGGGACAAGATGTCATATGTATAATCTTTCATGAAATTGCATAATAAAGAGGCTGAACAGCCCGTGACAAAGTTAATGATACAAAGGAAACCTCCACTGGCAGTGGGTGAGGAGAGTCAGACCCTGGATAATAAAATTGAGGAGGAATTAATCAGGTTGGACCTCATGAACCCTTTCAATCGGAACTTCACAGAATCTGCTCCCCCACCGTCAGCTCCCCCATACCCACCACTGCTGGTGGAGGGGCCCATGGTTGGGGAGGGTACAACTGGGACTGATTTTCAGCCCTACATCTACCAGCTTATGACTTGGGAGTGGGAATAGTCTCTCCTTCCAAGACTTGGCAGGGAACTCAATTTGGCCAGAGGGCACTCATAGCTGGGGCAGGACAATTTCCATTATGGCAATATCCAGTAGAGGGCTTGAATGCACAAGGACAGCCAGCAGGGTATTATTGTACTTACATGCCATTTTCCACCTCTGATTTATTGAATTGGAAAAACTCAAACCCAACCTATAGAAAGGACCCTCAGAGAATGATGGAACCATCTTTGCGATGCACCACCCCGCTTGGGTGAATGTGCAGACCCTACTGAGTATATTAATTACTGCAGATGAGCGTAGACTGGTGGTGGACAAGGCCAATGAGGAGTCACAGCACCTTATGGTGAGGATTCTAATTAGACCCCAGACCCCAGTGCTACCATTCCAATGGCAGAACAAAATTGAGATCCTAATGTGGATACAGACAGTATGAGAATAAATCATTACTGAAAGTGTAGCAGGCCTCTGGAGGGGAGTGCCTAGACGTAAGAGTTTAAACAAGGTCCAAGAGTTACAACAAAAAGCTAATGAATACCCCTCTGAATTTTTGGAACACATCTATCAGGCATATTGGAAATATACAGATGCTGATCCAGAGGCCCCTGAAAACATGTGCATGGTTAATATGACTTTTATAGGGCAGAGCACTCCAGATATAAGGAGAAAGCTACAGCATGTGAAAGGGGCAATTGGCATGAATCTCTCACAGCTTGTTGATCTCACCTTTAAAGTATATAACAAGAGGGAAGAATGGAAACTGAAACCTAAGCATGTTCTATTAGCTGCACCAACCAAGGGTCCTTTGAGACAGTCAAAAGGAAAGGGTGGGAAAGGCCACCCTAGGGTGAGGTACAATCAGCATGCTTTTGTAAAGAGGAAGGACATTGGAAAGAACACTGCCCAAAGTTGCAAAGGGCTCCAGGTAACAAGAAAGCCCTAGGAGAGAAAATGGTTTTTCAACTCCAGGACTCAAATGATGAATGAGGGGTCCTGGGGTTCCATGCCTCACTAGTGGCTCCAATCCAAATATCCCCACAGGAGCCCTGGATACAATTGACGATGGGGACTCAATTAGTGAAATTTTAATTGACACAGGAGCTACCTTTTCTGTCCTAAACTCTAAACTAACTTCCCTTAGTGAGAACATGGTGACAGTGGTCAAAGTAACGGATCAGACCCAACAACAACCCATGCTCCAACCTCTGGAGTGCCAAAAGTTGAGACACAGTTTCTTATGTGTGCCAGACTATCCAATACCTCTCCTAGGCTGTGATTTATTATGCAAGTTGAATGCCCAATAACTTTTTCTCCAGAGAAGCAACAGTTCCACCTTCAGGTCCTGCCTGAAAGTGCTCTCTGTTTTCAGTTTCTACTCACAGACAAAGCAGCAAATTCTGTTCCTCCTGAGGTCTACCAAAAAAGTAAGTAAGGCCACATGGACCCCAGGAGGTGCCTAACAGCCACACCAATTACCATTTTGTTAAAAGAAGGAGCCTCACACTCCTATAAGAAACAATATCCCCTTAAAAAGGAAGTGGTGGAAGGAATTCCACCTATATTAACAGATTTCTAGAGCATGGATTAATTTGTTCCTGTCAGTCCCCTCATTATACACTGATTTTACCATAAAGAAGCCCCATACCAATGAGTGTAGATTTGTAAGGATCTATGTGCCATTAATGATATTGTGCAAGACATACACCCTATGGTGCCAAACCCATCTGCTCTTTTGACAGCAATACCAGGTTACTATGAATGGTGCTCAGTGCTGGATTTAAAAGATGCTTTCTTTGGCATTCCTTTGGGAAAAGAGATGCACTTCCTTTTCTCATTTGAATAGCAGGATCCTGAGGCTATGATGACCTCACAGTACTGGTGGACCGTGTTGCTCCAGGGGTTTAAAAACTCTCCTACCCTGTTTAGCGAGAGCTTAGCAAGGGACTTGCAGAACCTGCAATTGGACCAAGGGATTCTGTTACAATATGTGAATGATTTACTTATAGCCAGCCCTGATTATGATCATTGTCTCACAACTACAGTGATTGTGCTAAATCATCTGGCTTCATGTGACTATAAGGTATCATCCAAAAAGGCACAGATTTGCAAACAGCAAATTACTTATTTGGGATTCCAAACTAGCACAGGAACCCGCAGCCTAATGTCAGAGCAGAAGCAAGTCTGCTTCTGCCCCAAAATCTTGAATCTTGCTGCCCCAAAATAAACGACAACTGTGTGGGTCCCTAGGAATGGCAGGGTTCTGTCACATCTGGATCCCAAACTTTGGACTAATAGCAAAGCCCTTGTATGAAACCCTTAAAGGAACAGATGTGGAGCCCCTGATCTGGATGACAGACTATCAAGATGCCTTTGAAAAACTAAAGCAGAGCCTTATAATTGCCCCTGATTTGGGGTTGCCTGACTTGCAGAAAGAGTTTAAATTATACATTCATGAAAAACAAGGAATAAGCCTTGAAGTATTAGTACAGATGTTGGGAGACATTCCACGGCCAGTGACATACTTGTCAAAGCAACTGGACAATGCTGCAAGAGGATGGCCTGCTTGCCTCTGGCAGTAGCAGCTACTTGTGACTTGTTATGAGAGGCCAAAAAAATTCACTTTAGGACAACCTGTTGTAGTATATGCCCCCCACTAGGTTCTGACTTTATTAGAATAGAAAGGGGGTTATTGGCTGACTGTGGGAAGGCTAGGAAAATACCAGGTCATCGTTTTGCATAATCCAAACATTATATTAAAAACTGTGTCTACTCTCAATCCTGCCACCCTGTTACCACCTAAAGAGAATGAGCCTTTAGAGTATGACTATTTAGAGATTCTGGAGGCTGTCTATTACAGCAGGATGGATCTGTCAGGTAAGCTGAAGCCAGAGCCAGATTGAGATCTTTTCACCAATGGGAGCAGCTTTGTGGACAATGGATAGCTAAGGGCTGGATATGTAGCGGTCATGGAACAACAAGTACTGGAAGCAATGGTACTGCCACCTGGGACTGCAGCCCAGAAAGCTGAGCTGATTGCTTTAACCAGAGCCTTTTCATTATCCAGAGGAAAAAAGGTAAACATTTCTACAGACTCCAAATATGCTTTTATGGTCGTGCATGCTCATGGTGCCATTTGGAAGTAAAGGGGGTTCCTGACAACAGGAAATAAGGATATTAAGTATGTCACTGAAATAATGGCCCCGGTACAGGCTGTGGCTGGGCCTAAGCAGGTGGCCATCGTTTATTGTCTCCCAACAAAGGGAGACATTTATGTTGCAAAAAGAAATCAGGTGACTGAGACGGCTGCTAAGAAGGCCGCTAAAGGTGATCTGTTCCTTGGGGCTTTGATACCCCAGCTAGAGTTAGAGTAATATAAACCCCACTACAATAATGAGGATGAAAAAACGGCTTACAACTGGGGCTTTGACACTTGGGATGACACAGCTGAGTGGAGACAGAATTCTCGTGGGCTCATTCTTTTACCTGAAGCCTTGGTTCGGCCCCTTATGAGGCACCTACAAGAATGCACACATTATGGGTGTGATGCCTTAATGGACTTGGTGGGACCTCATTTAAGAGGACCCCTTTTGCAACAAACTATCCAACAAATAACTCAGAGCTGTTCTTTATGTGCTTGAAACAATCCAAAAACAGAAAAGCTGCCTGATGCAAAGGGAGCCCAACATGTGGGGACCCACCTTTTCAATGACTGGCAAATTTATTTCACTCAGATGCCTAAAATGACTGGCAACTTCAAACACATGCTTGCATTAGCAGATACCTTTTCAGGCTCAGTAGAGGCTTATCCTACCTGAATGGAGAGAGTGTCTAAAGTTACCAGAATCCTTCTAAAGCAACTCAATACAAGGTCTGGGCTTCCTTCTTCCATACAGAGTGACAATGGACCCTCCTTTATATCGGAGGTAACTCAGCAAGCAAGTAAAGCCCTATATCTAGAATGGAAATTGCATGCATCCTGGAGACCTCAATCTATAGAGAAAACAGAGGAAATGAATCATACTTTAAAGAAAACTATAGCAAAATTAATGCAGGAAACCCATCTAAAGTGGGATAAGGTGTTGCAGCTTGCCCTCCTCTGGATAAGGGTAGCCCCTAGAAGCAGGCTTAAGTTAAGCCCCTATGAAATAGTTTACAGGAGACCCTTCCTAGCATCCTGAGGTATGTAAGGCAACATAACCATAAGTGAAAAAAACAGACTAAAGCAATATATCAAACAAATAAATACTAACCACTATGCATGAGTTTGCCTCTTTCAAGTCCCCACCCTAGTTGAAAGCACCCCTCCCCCCCTTTAAACCAGAAGGACAGGTGTTTCTTAAAGCCTGAAAAGAACAAGGACCTGGACAACAATTGGCAGAGAAGTGGAAGGGACCCTATGAAGTACTACAAACAACTCACACCTTGTTGAGATCGTCAGGAGTAAAACCTTGGCTCCATCGTACCAGAGTAAAGAGGTGTCTCATGAAAGAAGAGGACACACCCCCCCAATGGATAGGCCAGGCTTCAGGCAATCTAAAATATCTGTTTAAGAAGCAGGAAAAATGAAAACGTTGATTTTTTGCTAACCTTTCCTTGGTTATTTGTTCTGTCTACAGAATGGAGGAAAAATTCCTTAGTGAGGATTTCCTAAACTATCGCCTCTTCTGCTAGTCTGTCTTGCTGCTGGGTTTGTCATCCTAAACCTTGCTTGGTGCAAGTATTCTTGTGTATAATTTCACTAATACACCTTCCTACATTCTGAATTTGCAGAAGCCGGTCTCTTTGGTCACCTACGGGGTATGACTAATCATTCCGTACTCAGAGGTCCCGTGTGTTTCTCTTACTCAGCCCCACATCAGACATTATGTACAAGGTGACAGTAACGACCCACAGTCCTACTGGTATCTTAGATACCATGTCAGTCCTCCATTTTACTCTGTCAATCCTCACTGTTGTAGTTGCCGCTTATGCCCCTTTTCACCTGGTAATCTGCTGCATTCTTTATTTTTTTGTAATCTACTGCCAAAGATTTGACAAACCAAAAAGAGCAATGGCATCAATATGTACAAACCTTCATCTAAAACATTGCCCCAATTCAGCAGGAAGTAGCTCGGTGACTATATCACCCCTCCTCCTATAGATATGGAAGGGGAAAATTGGCAGTGGGGAATATGTAACAGAAGTAAGTGTATACAAAAGGGCAAAATGTTTTATAAGTTGTCTCTTTAAAACCTCTCACCCTTTTTGAGGAATTAAAACCTGCATTCCTGACTAATACCAGTAATCAAAGGGGCAGAAAAAATGTTCTTTGTTCTCTGTTTTCTCGTATGTTAAACCACAGGCGATGGCTCCACAGAATTATTGGGACAAAGGTCATGGGATTGTCTTCACTGGAGATAAGATCAACCAAAACCACCAACTATAGTTAAATGACAATGGCCCGAAGCTGAAAAACCCCCTTAAAAGCCCTGTATTTCTGCTTGAAGGGGAGTGATGTTTCTTTAAGACACGAGTCTGCCATCCCCCTCATTTGCCAGCAAATTAATAAACTTCTCTTTCCTTTTCCTCAAACCATTTGTCATCATTCTTCGTTTGGCCTCAGGGACAAGTACTGAACTTTCAGTAACAGAAATCCTGGAGACATTTGGAAATGAGGTCTAACTGGGAGCCTTTAAGTTAAAAGTTATCTGGGTAAGAGTGATAGCTTAAATCATGAGAAAGAACAAACTTGCCAAGGAGAGCACAGATTTAAGAGAAGGTCAAGAACATAATCTTCTGAAGTCACCAACTTTGGAGGATTGGCAGAGGAAGCAGAGAGGGAGGACACTTCCTGAAGACCTAGAATGCGTCAAGCAGGTTCCATGCATATGCTTGTAGTATCTCACTTAATCCTCCCGACATCCCTATGTTAGGCTGTTGCATACCCCTGGTTAGATAAGGACGGCAAGAAGAAGTGAAAGGTGAAGCAGCTAGGCCCAGGTTTTGCGGGTCTGTCTGACTTCACTGCTTCCTTGAGAGGCATAAGATCAAGGCATGGATTAGCCAGACATAAAAAAAAATCAACTGCACAAATTTTAAGTTGGAGAGGAGGGAATTTGAGGTAACTCAAGTGAAATGAACCATTACTCACTGCCTCAGTAAATGGCCTCACCATCTACCCAGTTGACAAAGCCATGGATCCAGGAGTCATCATCCTTCATCTCTTTCCCACATCAAATCCATCAGCAGGTCCTGGCAGTTCTACCTCCAAATTATATCCTCTTTTTATCATGCCCACCACCCACCGCCCTAGACCAAGGCACATTAATCTTTTCCACAGAAAGCTCAAATCACTTCCTATCCTCTGGCTACTCTTGCCCAGCTATAACCCATTCTCCCTACAGCAATAACATGAGTGCTACTGGTACTTGATTAATTATTAAACACTGATTAATCATTGTTCATTATTGGGACTTCTTTGTTCAGCTGTCCTGTCCATTTCAGAATGTTTACCATCCCTAGCCTCTGTCCACTAAATGCCAGTAGCATCCCAAGTAAATGCCTCCCCTTACTTCCAAATGTCCCCATGAGAGGGGTGGGGATTCTGCTCCATCATACCTCATCCTGTCCCCAGGTTGAGAACCATAGAGCCTGAGTGATCTTTCAGTGTAAATCAGACCGTGTCACTGCCCTGCTTAAAACCTTCAGTGGCTTCCCATTGCACCCCAGGGCCATTCATGATCCAGCCTATCTACTTATACAGCCTGACCTTCTCCAACTCGCCTCTCTCTCCTTTTCTACAATCTTCAGGGAAGCTTCACTTCTCATCCTTGGCCTCATTAACCTATTTCCTACTGCAGGGCCTTTGTGCCTGCTATTCTCCTGGGCTGGATTGCTCCTCCCTTGGCTCTACTTGGCTGGGCCTCCTCTCTTCCTTCAGACGTGCTAATGCTGATGTAGGCATGAGCCTGCCAGGGCCCATCCTGGCCAGGAATAAAGCCAGAGTCAGGCACTGTGGAGGGATAAGGAGGGAGAGAGAGTGGGGGCAGGGAAGGGGAGACCTGATGACATCTTTTGAACCCCCAGATCCAGCTGTGCCTTAGGTAAGACTCGTCCATTTGAATTCTGAGTACACAAGATAATAACATTTCCCTTTTTTCTTAAGCTAATTTGGGTTGGGTGTATGCCACATGCCATGGCAAACAGTGTGATATTTGAAACCACTAATATACCATGTGCTCCCTCACATGTAGCAAGGCTGGAAAATGGATGGATCTCTTTCAGTCCTGGGGTAAAGGGGCCTTTTCAGGGTCCTCTTTCAAGTTGCCTCAAGGAAGGACTAGAATCCCATTTCTAGCTATCCACTAAATATCTCCCTCAGCAGCCTACCCATTGTCTTTCTCCCTATAAAAGAAAACTTTCCTCCACCTAGTTATCCTTTCTAATTACAGCCCATCTCTTCTATCCATCACCATGAAAGTACTTGAAAGAGGGGAATACATGTGCCCTTCCATTTCCTCCTCATGCACCACCCGTCAACCCTCAACAGCCAGGATGTCCTTTCCAGTGTAACCACATCTGCCAGTGGTCACCACCCCCTCCAAGCCGGTCAGCTAGAACAACACTCTGTTCTCAGCCTTTACCCTCATTGCTCTTTCCGCAGCATTTAACACTGCTGCCCATACCTTCTCTGGATTCCATGACACCTAGCAGTTTTCTTACCTTCCTGGCAGTTCCTCTGGTTACTGGAATATCAGTAAAACCTCCAGGCATGAGTCAACACTTGAGACAGTCTCCTTGATTTGAGTGAAGCCACTCAACTGGCTATTCGTCCCATCCCTCTAAAATTCCATCCGGAAGGACCCATCACTAAGGTTGGTCAGAACATCTTAATACTGATAGACAAAAATTGAAATTGTCTAGGCACCATTCTATAATGGGGACTGTTTATTCCCATATGCTATCTGATCTCTTGGATAGTGCCTACAAATATCCACTGGATTCACCTGTCCAGGTATCCCTTCTCTAATTGTTCTATAAACCAGGGCTTTAACTTGCATCCTTAAAATAGATTGGCTAGAAAGACCAATCCTGCATCATAAAATGAAGTGTATATGGGACACTCAACAGGTATTTTATTTATTTATTTATTTATTTATTATTATTTTTTATTATTTTTTTT
>RJWJ010035261.1:0-16749 GCA_004363605.1 Indri indri
GACATTCAGAGACTTTGACCAAAAAGCCATATATTCTTAGAGCACTCTTATTCCTCGGAGGGATATAGGTAAAATCTCAAAAAATTTCCGTTCTGGTAAGCAAGCAACGCTCTTTTAATTGTATTTTAAAACTAATCCTCATTTATTTGCTCGGTCAACTGTGCCCACACACCTAAAATAATGCCTAGAACTGAGTATCTGTGCAGTTCATAGATTTCTCTTGCCTTTCACACCCCTTTCCCCCAGCCCTTTGAGGGAGGGTGGGTGGAGGGCCCGGGGACACCTGCAGCTTGTGGGGCTCCACGCCAGGCACGGGGCGCACAAAGGTCTCCCTTGGTTTCTTTCCTCGACAAAAACGGCCTTGGCTTAATGGGCTCCTAGAGCCCATTCTTCTCCCTCCTAAGTCTGCCCACTGACAACAAGTTTCCTAGTCAAGAAAGGTGGTAGCTGGAAGAAAAAACACAAGTGGCATGTTCACCTGCGCATCCATCAGTCTAGCTGATGGGGGCCGGTCCCGTGTCGTCCTAAACCCAATGTCAAGCCAACACTCATTTCTCTCTCGTTCCCAGAGGATTGGCGGACAAGGAAAGCAGACAGTTGCCGACGTATCCTTCAAGGAATGTCACGGAGCCCAGCTTCCCCAAGTCCTCCGGAAAAGTAGGAAAAGGCCACTCTGACAGTGCGCGTCTGCCTTTGAACGCCTGAGGCTCAAATCAGGCGCTTCGTGGAAGATTATCAGGGCAGAGGAATGGGCTGGAGAAGTCTGAGGCGGGCGAGGCGGACGGGTCCTTTCTCTCTCACCTGTCAAGGAGCAGCATCCCCGCAAGCTAATGCAGAGGCAGCTCGGTCGGGTCAGAAGACAGCCCCGGACTTCAGACAATCTCCACCTCGATGTTTCTTCTCCTAAAGGTGGGACGGCGGGGCCGGGGATGGGTGACCGTGCTCAAGTTTTTCTACGCTGAGAAAGCTTCACCGTTGTACAACCACTTTGTGAAACTGGCAGTCCTCAAACTAAACACAGGCACGCCCTAGGACCCGGGAATTCCACGCCTAGGTATTCCACATAACTAAAGTACATGCATGTGCTTACCGTTAAAAATCCCCAAATACCCATCAACAGCAGAATCAGCAAAACCCGGTGGCATATCCAGATGGAACACTACACACCGAGTGTGAACACACACGACAGGCATGACGCAGACGGATCCCACAAGCATAATCCTGAGTGAAGAACTCTAGAGCAAAAATACACACGTTATGAGTTTATTTGCATAAAAAGAGGCAAAGTTGATCTATGCCGTGAGAAGTCAGGAGAGTGGCCGCAGGGAAGGGACACGGGAGGCGTGGGCGTGTCTCCCGGTCCGGGCGCTGGCAACGCGGCCCTGTGCGCGGAGACCCTTCCAGTCTGCACGCTGCCACATGCACGTGACGCCTCAGTAACATTTACAGTTGATGCTTTCATTTAAAATAGGAGAAATTTTGAAATCTCCCCCAAAAACTCAGCAGGATAAACACGTCGCCCTGAGGTAACCCTGCTGGACCATATCCCGAGCAAGGCGTCCAAACGTACGAGCAGCGCAGGGTCCCAGGAACGAGAGAACGTGGGGCTCCCGGCCTGGAGAGGACACGGAGGTGCCAGGAGGGGAGGTGACGCGGCTAGACTTCCTAACGGTGACGGGTGTGGGCACATTGTCACCAGCCTCAGAGAAACCAAGAGGCGGGAGGAGGAAGAGAGGGAAGGGGACGGAGTGTAGACGGGGCTGAGCCCTCCCGAAAGACGGCACCCAAGGCCGAGTGCCCCGCGCCCAGACGGCCCCTGCACGCGGGAAGCTGCCGTCTTCCTGGGCCTCCCCGGCCTTGGAAAGACGCCTGGCAGATGACGGGGTCGCTCTGATGGTGATTACTTCCCGCTCAGACAGGGAGGCGACAGATCATCTCCGGGGAGACTCCTTAATTGAAAAAGTGTCAATAGATGAAAAGCAATAAAAGCCTTTTCAGCTGGAACCCTGTCTGCATCCGTCTCCACCAGCCTGCTAACGCCGCTGCACCGAGACAGCCCTCGGGGTGCCCTCAGCTCTTCCCTGGCAGACTGCCCTCCCAGGGGCGAGCGCGGTCACGTCGGAGGGAAAGGTCGGGAAGACCCCCTCCCCAAATCTCTGAATCGACATTCTAAATGCACCGAGGAAACTGAACGCCGTCCCAAACGGGCCTCTAGTTTATCCTCACTGATTACAGGGATGGTCTTTTCTTCTTGGGGATTTTCGGGGCCCTTCATCTTGGGTTCCTTCTCTTCCCAAAGACGGAGCTAGCTTCCCACTGACTGGTGCCTACCAGAGGGCGCCAGGAGAAACGAAACTCAAAACCTCCACTTACTTTGTGCACGGTTTTGAGGAGGCTCCTCCTGCACAGGAAGGAAGTGAAGTGTGAATCACCACCTACAGCGAGGTCTGGGGTTGACCAGCGTCTTCACCGATTCACTCACGCCACAGGACATGCCGGACCCCACACACGCTGAGTCCCGCCTGCCATATCGAGCGCCTTGCTGAACCGTCCTTGAGCAGAGTCCCCGTCAGTCCTGGGGGTGCAGTGGAGAAACCCAGCTGGACGGTGGTGCTAAGTGGGTTCAGGGCTCTTACCATAGCCGTGGGGCTGCGATTACTGGGCCACTGTGATCTGGGGAGGTGGCCTCAGTGCCCTGGGGCCTGTCCTGTCCAGCGTTCCATCTCACCGAACATACAGGATTCTCACTCAGATGAAGACACAGAGACCCCCAAGCTAGGGAGGAGAGTGGGTGCGGGAGTCAGGAGTCTCAGCGCCAGATGCATCGATTCCAACACGATGAATTATTGTAAGGTGTATGGCACATGCCTGAGTTCTGGTTAAATAAACTCAGCTAACTTCAGGACTGGGGAACCCATCCTCGACAGTCCTCCATGTAAAAAATATCTGGGGCTGGAGGCGCTCACAAGTTTTCTGCAAGGCGGGAGTGACACGGCGGTCGATACAACACTGGAGTACGGCTTGCTCCATATAAAGAGAAATCTGCCACAGTCAGATTCGCCAGCAGAGCAGCTCCTGTGTGCACACGCTGCGCGCCGCCCCACAGCCACACCGCAGCACGCCCAGGTCCCTCTCCTCCTTCAGGAGTCGGGCTAGAGCAGGTGGCCTCCGGAGTCTCTCTCAAGGGCCGCAGCCAATAGTGAACACAGCTACTCAGCTTCCTGCCAGCAGAGTCTGCTCTAACCGCACGGAGGGGTGTGGGGCCCGTCGGCCCTGGGGCGGCTTTCTGGTAGTTCACACAAATGCCCCCGAAATACCACGACACCGTGTGGAACTGCTCCCAGGGAGCCGCGACTTCCCCTTCACCCTCCCGTGTTACACGGCGGGGGGCAGGGGGAACAGAGAATATTCCAGGGATTTGCATAGCTTACGTAATCCCCAAGAGCCTTTACAGCCTGAACATTTTGCTTATTTGGGGGGTAAAATACACATTACATAAAATTTACCATTTTAGCCACTTTTAAGTTTACAGTTCAGTGGCATTAAGTATATTCACGTTGTTATGCAACCACCACCGCGATCCATCTCCAAAACTTTCATGCTACTTTTAAATGCCATCATGCAGTTAAAAAATCATTCCCAAAAGCTGTTTCTAGCTGTATCAGCCAAGTACTGGATGCCACGGTTCTCTCTGTGGGCCCACCGGGAACGTGACCGTCCCTCTTTTCCTGCACACACTTGCATTCCTCCTTAAAGGCGCGGCGGAGGCCTGCAGGGGCAAGGTAGAGGCTCCCGTCTGTCCCTGGCCCCACGCCATCACGGGATGCCCAGCTTTGCGTCCCGTGCGTTGTCTGCCTCCCGTCCGCTATGGCAGAGAGGACGGCTCGGGCAGTCTCTTCTCAGGCTGGGAAATTCAATCCCCCCTGGGGAAATGGGGCAGCATGGGCTCAACTTCACTTTTTTCTGAAGGTAAAGGGAGAAGGTGGTAATCCAGGGCTCGCACGCTCCAGTTGATCTGCTTGGCCTGGTGTTAATGCAAACAGTTAATTGCAGGCTCCTAGGCCTTCGAGAATACAGGGCAGCTTTAATTAATTCCAGTACATGTCTTGCAGTGTTTACATTCCGAATTACCTTTACGTCAGAAGTATGTGGCCCAGAACCACAGTCTGGGGGCAATAAAATTCCACTGGCCACTGCTTCCAGCATCTGGAAGTCATTTGCTAAAAGAGCCAGCGTTTGCTATTCGGGAAAGTTAGATACTCCTCAAGACAGAGATGAGGTGACCCTGGCTTCCCTCAATGCTACTGACATCGGGGAAGGACCAGGCTGGCTGCAAAGGAAGGGTGACGTGCTCCGGATTCTGAGCAGAGAGGAAAGCCTCGCCGTGTGCTGCGATCAGCATGGAAGGGAGCCCAAGACGAGGGCCTGGAGGAGAGATGCTACACCAAGAGCAGGATTAGACTTCTCGAAGTTGTTTTATGTCATTGCAGACACCAGCCCTGGGTTCTGCTGAAGCTGGGGTTGCCTTCCTTTCCCACTCCTTACCTACCTCCCGCCCACGCGCACCTTCCAGGATTCACAGAAGCTCCGTCTGCACTAAGAAGGGTGTTGGGAGGCAACGGTTTGTTCTTTTGATACTGTGCTTCAGAGCGCTCCCGGTGGTCGCGTGTCATCTCCAAACACACGGGCTCCCTGGCACGCGCCGTGCTTTGAGAACTGGGGCCCACTGGGGCAAGGATCCTGAGAGTGGAGACCCCTTGCAAACTTCACACAGTCCACGCCCCTGCCTCTACACAGGGCTAAATATAAACCACTCCAGACTTTCAGTTACCTACTCTACCGTTTCCCTTTTCAGATCTAAGAAAGGATGGCTGGGGTACGAAAAATGCTTTGCATTTGCTCCTTTGGAAGTCAAATTTCCAAATGAGTCAACAATGCCAAAGGGTTTACAGCACCTCCCCAAACAAATCAAAACTTCATGTAAATCCTATTATTTGTCAATGTCATTTTGCCTCCCCTGCACTCAAAAGCCAATTTCGATTTGCTGGTGATGCACTTCAAGAATTCTCTCTTCTCACATTCTCTGTAATGGGCAGGGGCAGGATGCTGCCCCGTCTTTCCAGCTGAGGGAACTGCAGGCAAGAGAATCAAGGTCCTGGGGCCAACAGGCCTGGCGGAGGCCCCTGACTTGGGTTAAGTGGCAGAGCCTCTCTGAGCCTCCGTCCCCTTGTGTGTAACATGGGAACACTACTACCGCTTAAGCTGATGGGGTTGAATCTTGAAGGGTTAAATGAGCTAATAATTTTAGAGGATTTGGTTTAATGAGTGTCCCATACACGGTAGCCGTCCAGTAAGCCGAGCAGCTCCTGGGACCACGCAGCAAGATTTAGATGTAGGTCTCGTAGACTCCCAGGCCCCCAGGTTCCAGACTACAGAGTACGAGTGCGAACCCAGACTGCGCCCTGCCGACAACCCGAGAGAGGGGCAGGGAGAGACTGACCACGTAGACCTTTAAGAAACCTTAGAAACTCATGCAGCAACCTGGCTGTGATCCCTGCTATGTGGCATTGCACTGTGGTTCCACTTCCCTTCCTCACTCCTGCCCTCCTGGACTGTGTGTTTCCAGAAGGCAGGGACCACATCTCTGTAGATCACGGTGAGCAGCATACCTCTCACAGTGCCACCTGCAAAGTGGTGCTTAAGAAACACTTTCCACTTATTTGTTTTTATTTATTTTTTTGCAGTTTTGATTTTTCCCAGCTTTATTGAGGCATAACTGACAAAATTACATATATTTAAGGTGTAGAACAAGATGATGTGATATAAATATATATTGTGAAGTGATTACCACAATCAACCTGATTAACACACCTATCACCTCACGTAGTTGCCTATGCGTGTGTGTTTGCGTGTATGGGTGTATGTGTGCGCGTGTGTGCGGTGAGAATCCTTAAGATCTACTCTCTTAGCAAATTCCAAGTATATACAATATGGTGCTTTTACCTAGAGTCACTATGCTGTACATAAGATCCCCAGAACTTGTTCACCTTATAACTGAAGGTTTATATTTGGTTAAAGGGCGTAACAAATTTATACCCTTTAACCAAAATCTCCCCATTCCCTGCCTCTTAGCCCCTGACAATGCCTGTTCTACTCTCTGCTTCTGTGAGTTAGACTTTTTAAGATTCCACAGATAAGTGAGCTCACACAGTATTTAATATTTGTCTTTCTGTGTCTGGCTTCTTTCACTTAGCGCAGTGTCCTTCAGGTTCATCCACATTGTTGCAAATGGCAGGATTTCCTTCTTTTCAAAGAATAAGTAATGTCCTATTATACATTTTAAAAATCACATTTCCTGTATTCATCTGTTGACTAACACTTAAGTTGTTTCCGTATCTGGGCTATTGTTATGCTGCAATGAACGTGGGAGCTCAAATACCTCTTAGAGATATGGATTTCATTTTCTTCATATATCCACTTATAAGTGGGATTGCTGCATCGTATGGTAGTTCTATTTTTTTTTTTTTTTGGAGAACCTCAATACTGTTTTCCATGATGACTGTACCAATTTACATTCCCACCAACAGTGTACAAAGGGTCTCTTTTCTCCACACCCTCGCCAACACTTGGTGTTGCTTGTGTTTTTGATAACAGCCATTCTGACAAGTACAAGATGATATCTCACTGTGGTTTTCATTTGTATTTTGGTGATTAGTGTGATCACCTTTAATATATTTGTTGGCCATTTGTATGTCTTCTTTGGAAAAACATCTATTCAAGAAACTGGATCCCTATCTCTCATCACATACAAAAATTAACTCAAGATGGATTAAAGACTTAAATGTAAGACCTAAAACCATAAAAATCTGATTAATAGAAGAAAATCTAAGAAAAATTCTTCTGGACATTGGCTTAGGCAAAGAATTTATGACTAAGATCCTAAAAGCAAATGCATCAAAAACAAAAATAGACAAATGGAACTTAATTAAACTAAAAAACTTCTGTGCAGCAAAGGAAATAATCAAAAGAGAAAACAGACAACCTACAGAATGTGAGAAAATATTCGCAAGCTATGTGTCTGACAAAGGAATAATATCCAAAATCTACAAGGAACTCAAACAACTCAGCAAGAAAAAAATAAGCAACCCTATTAAAAAGTGGACAAATGACATGAACAGACATTTTTCAAAAGAAGCTATACCAATGGCCAAAAAGCATAAAAAAATGCATGACATCACTTATCATCAGGGAAATGCAAATTAAAACCACACTGAGGGCCGGGCATGGTGGCTCACGCCTGTAATCCCAGCATCTGTGAGGCCGAGGTGGGAGGATCGCTCAAGGTCAGGAGTTCAAGGCCAGCCTGAGCAAGAGTGAGACCCCGCCTCTACTAAAAAATAATAAAAATAAAATAATAAATTCAAAGTTAAAAAAAAACAACCCACAGTGAGATACCATCTTACTCCAATTTGAACAGCCATTACTAAAAAGTCAAGAAACAATTGCTATTGGCACAGATGCGGTGAAACGGAACACTTACATACCGCCGGTGGGAAGGTAGATTAGTACAACCTCTACGGAGATCAGTATGGAGATTTCTCAAAGAACTAAAAGTAGATTTGATCCTGCAATCCCACTACTGAATATCTACCCAAAAGAAAAGAAATCATTATATCAAAGATAACTGCTGCACTCATATGTTTATTGCATCGCAATTCATAGTCGCAAAGATATGGAATCAACCTAAGGGTCCGTCAACCAATGAGTTGATAAAGAAAATGTGGTGTGCATGTATATATACCACGGAGTACTATTCAGTGTTAAGAAAGAATGAAATAACGTCTTTTGCAACAACTTGGATGGAACTAAGTGAAGTAACTCAGGAAAAGAAAAATGAACGCCGCATGTTCTCACTTATAGGTGGGAACTAACCTATGGCTATACGAGGACCCTCAGAGTGGTTTAATGGACATTGGGGACTCAATAGGGGATGGTAGGAGAGGATGAGGGATGGAAAACTACCTATGGGGTACAAGGTACACTATTTGGGTGATGGGTACACTAAAAGCCTGGACTTCACCATGATACAATATATACACATAATGGAGTTCAGCTTGTACCCCCTAAATCTATTACAAATTTTTTTTAAAAATTTAAAAAACCCAGAGACTGTGTGATCCTGTGTAGGAAGAAAAAAAGAAAAAGAAAAACTTTAAGAGTACTACCATTTTCCTTTCTTTTAAGGAAAACTTTGGAAAATAAAAGGTAAATCCTATATAAACAAATAAAGAATTAAAAGATATAAAGAGGGTCTCTTCAAGTCCTTTGCTGATTTTTTCATCAGGTTATTAGCCTGAATAGCCAAAGCACTCTCAAAACAGAACAAAGCGGGAGGCATCACACTTCCTGATTTCAAACTATACTGCAAAGCTACAGTAATCAAAACAGTATGGTAATGGCATAAAAAGACACACACAGACCGATGAAACAGAACAGAGAGCGCAGAAATGAATCCATGCGTACACAGTCAACTAATATTTGACAAGGGCACCAAAAATACATAATGGGGAAAGGACAGTCTTCCATAAATGGTACTGGGAAAACTGGATATCAAACCCTATCTCACACCATATATTTAATACAAAAATCAACTCACAATGGATTAAAGACTTACATGTATTTGCAAACTGTATATCTGATAAGTAGTTAATATCCAGAATACATAAGGAACTCAACAGCAAGAAAACAAATATTTTAAAAAGTGATCGTCAGGATGAAATCATTGTGCTACATGTTATCCGCATTAAAAATTAAAATGCCCTGTTTCTTTCTCTAACCCACTTGGACAATCATGAACCTGAATTTCTAGCCTCACATCCTAGCAACTGGGTGTTTGAGTGATTCCTATAATTCCGCAGCTTTCTTTCCTGTGTATGTCAGCATTTCTCCAGGTATAGTCCAAGGATGAACCACATCCACATGAGTGGGGGTGGGAAGAGAATGGGCTAGTTAAAGATGCAGATTCCGGGCCTCGACTCCAGACCTCCTGAATCGTAATCTCTGAGGATAGAGCCAGGGGTCTTCCCTTTAAATAAGCCCACTCAGAGTAGCCTCTGTGGCTCTCAGAGTTTCTGTTTCTACCTTTACTCTTCAGAGTATGCACAAGTGGGCAATTGTTGGTCTTTCAGGACTGAAGGTGTGCCCAGTTTGTTACACGAGTGGATTTAAGCAAGAATTTGCACCTTCTGCCCTGTGGCAGAGAACATGGCAGTCCAGATGCACCAGAAGGCAGGCAGAGCTGCGCAGTGGCCCGTGCTCATCAGCACAGGAAGGGCACTCCACCCAGAGCCTCAGAAGATGAAGCATCTTTCCCAGGAGATGTCGCTGGGTCCATCCCACATGATCCTGGTCCTTCAAGATGGTTGGTTCTGGAATATTTAGAAAGTGGCCTGGGTGGTTCTGCTGCATGGTAACATCTAAGAACCGTGATTCAAGGCCATGCAGCTCAGACCCACTGCCCCTTGCCAGGAGGCAGAGCCACGCAGCAGCAAGACCCAGGGGCCCTGGGAAGCAGGGAGCTGGGTTCTCGTCCTGGCTCTGCGGCCTCCAAGGAACTGGGTGATCCTACGTAGGTCATCTTTGAGCCTTAATTTCACTATTAAATAAATCAGCACCTTGCAGATTTTCTTTTAGTAATGCAATTGTTTTAGCTCGAGAGACTTACCCAGAACATCGGTACAGAAAACAGATGGAAGTGGACCAGCGAGCAGCCCGGAGGCTCTTCTGCGGGGTCCCAGAGGACTGAAGAGCACAGCCCCGAATCCTCCGAGCTAGTGACCTAAGGTCCCGGTTGGACTTGCTGCTTTGCACATCCCAAGGCTACACCCTGCCCAGGAGTAGATGGGAGGGACGTCAACGGCAGGACCCAGGGGAGACATGAAGAGCTGGCGGGTGGGGAAAGGAGGGTCCTCCCACCTTCATCTGTGTACATGGCAGGTGCCAAGAGCAAGCACCGGGCAGCAGGACGGTGGTTTGGCAAGGGAGGTCCACGTTTCCTCTAAGGCCAGTCGCTGGGGATGGGGACAGGGGTTTCCCAACAGCCTGACCCTCCAACAGCAGAACTACACTACCTGGTCTCCCCTCACGCCATTGGCAGTGCACGCAGGCCTGGACAGCATGGCTCGTGGGTCACAGGGAGGGCAGGGTTCAGAGTCTACCGAATGTGGATTAGCCAGAGCTGTCCCCAAGCTTCATTTGCATATCAAAGGCCCTAGTAACTTTTGTGGCAAATCAACATGTTTAGCAGGTCTTTAAGCCAGCATGTTTCTAACTTTTTTTTTTTTTTTTTTACTAACACACCCTTTTTACAAGTAAAATTTATCCAACATTCTTTGAAAGTCAATCTGTGATATACAGAGGTATTAGTTTCAAAAGTGCCTAAAGAATGTGGGTTTGGGGAAAGACTGACATTCTGAGGATTTAGGGGTGGGAAGACGTAGAAGAGGAATTATTTCTAGGGCTTTTTCCCTTTACTTTTATATTCCACAGGATAAAAGACCACCAGGACTTAACTTTATGACTACTTAAGTCCTAGGACTCGAACTAGCTATCTGTGAACAGCTTCCAGGATCCCCAGAGGTCTGTCTGCTCTGACAGGGGCAGAAGGCAGAGGCCCTGACGCGCCAGCACGGTCTGTCACTGTCTCCTCCAGGCTGCCTGCCAGGCCCGTGCTGGGCCCCTAAGGGTGTCAGCGCCCACGGGCTGAAGGTGGGTCACATCTGCTCATTCTATGGGTCCCGCTGTGGACCCAAGGCTGAGAAGCAACAACGTGCCCCGCCAAACCACAGCTTCTGTGAGTTCCTAAAGTCCCTTTCACATCCTGGCACCTGTCACTCAATAGGACGAGTGGCACAGCAGGTCACAGGTCTTCCTTCACAGGAAAGATCCACGTGGTTAAGAGACCTACGGCAAGACTGCCTGGCTCCAACCCTGGCACCACTGCTGGCAGCTCTGTAACCTCTGGCAAGTTCCTTAACCTGCGGATGCCTCAGTTTCTTCAACTGTAAAACGGGGAAGCTCAGTATGAGGACGAGACGAGCTAACATAAGTAACATCCTTAGCATAGTGTCTGGCCCACAGCACACGCCAGAAAGGTGTCTGGATGAGGGACGTCACGTCACAACGCTGCCTGGCCAGCAGCCTGTTTTTTGAGGCGTGGGAATGAGACGACCCCGCCTGGGTTGTGTCTGGACCTCTACGACCACGCACAGCTGGAAGAAAGACATGGCGGTAGCGAGAGCATCCCAGACCGACATGCGGACAGAAGGAAAGCTGTGTCGTCACGCGGGGGAAGGAGCACCAGACTGGGAGCCAGGAGGCCTGGCTCCAGCGAGGCTCCGCCAGGAACGTGCCTTTGTGCCCGGCGACAAGTCTCGTAACTTCTCCCAGACGCGGCTCCGAGGAAAACAATGGGCTTGAACTGAGTGATCCCGCGTCTGTCTCAGCTTCTACATTCCATGTTCCCAGGCCCAGGTTCTGGACACAGGGAGCGCCGGGCACAGAGAGAGCCAGACTGCGTGATCCCCCTGCAGGGCGTGCACCTGTGTGCGGGACAGGAGCGGAGGGAAGATGGATGTTCGACCGCCTCCCTGAGCCCTGCCAAGCGTCTCTCCCCAGCGGTCCTCTGAGCGGCTCAGGACGGTGCCGACGCCGAGGCAGCCGTCATCCTTAGAACACCCGCACGCGGCCGCCATCCAGCCACGAGTGCCGTGTTCAATTGGGGAAGGATTTAATGTCAAATTCAAGATTAAGGCTCTGTAAAAATTTAAAGCCTAGGTGCAGAGGCTTTCCTCATCCAAACACTTGGTTTACCCGGCCCCACCGCATTTCCGCCCAGGGCCTACCCGTGCGGTGCGGTGGGCTCGTCCTGAAGGCGGTCTGGACGTGCCAGAGCCTCCCGGGAGGGTGCTCAGTGGCTGTAAAGCAGTCTGCCCCTGCGCCTCCGCAGAGAGAAGGGGACGGGCGTGGCCTCCCCACACTCGGTCACGGAGCTGGCACTTGCTCCTGCAGCTCTGTCAGGTTAACACAGCCCTGCTCAGGAGGCAGAATGGTGAAAACGCAGGGGGACACAACGTGTTACAGCAGAGGTGACTTCCCAGAAAACCCGGTACTAGGGGATCTTCCTGCAGTGCTGGGTTAGGATGCAAAGGTGGCTTTTGTTGCTGCTGTTGCTGATTTAAAAGGGGGCCATCTGCTTGCTCGGTGAAGCCTGACTGGGCAGGAAGGAAGGGTCTGCTAGGCTGGAGGAGCCTCCGGATTTGGGCTGGGACCTTGAACCCTCTCAAGTCCCCGCCACCCCTACGCACACACGCTTTCCACCCGGGTTCAGAGTCCCCGCCTGAACCCTCAGAGGTCTGACAGCAGATGCGGCAAACACCACCTACCCGTCCCGCGCACCTTGGCTGAGGGCGACTGAGCTACCTCCCCGAGCACACGCGGCGGCTCGTTCGTGAGACAAGGTCACGCTTCGCCAGGAGAGAGGTGGGGCCGGTGCACAGAGCCCCCACAGTCTCAGCTCTGCCCCCCAACTCGAAGGACACACAGAGAGTGCTCGCTACCTGCAGATGGGACTTGGGATAAAAAGTCAAATTACACCTGCCCCCGCACCAAAGCAGCCTGTGCCCCAAACCTGTGGGAAACACACTGGTTTTCAGAGCCGCCACCGCCCATGGGGTGACCGGGTGGGGATCAGAGGAGGTGCTTCACCCACTCACACTGCACAGCCTCACTGGGTGGCCTCGCCTGTCAGAGAGAGGCCTTGACGGATGCTGTCAGGGGCTTCGCGTGGCCCCCGAAATTCATATGCTGAAGTCCTAACCCCCAGCACCCTAGAATGGGGCCATATTTAGAGAGAAGGTTTTAAAGAGGTAATTAAGTGAAAACGAGGTCCGGGGGGTGGGTCTGGGCCAACATGACCGGCGTCCTTACAAGAAGGGACGCAGAGACATCGCGAGGGGAGCCGAGGAGGGAGGCCTCGGGAGCACACGGCCCCGCCGACGCCTGGATCTGGACAGCCAGCTTCCGGAAGCGCGAGAAAGCCCATCCCCGTCGCGGGGGCCGCCCTGCCTGCGGCACGCTGCTACAGCCCCGGCTGGCAACGCAGACCCCCTCACTCATTTTCCCTCCTGGAAGACAATCGTGGGGCCAAAAGAGCGCTGGTGCCGACACCACAGCCCTGCCGCGGGGACTGCGCTCCCCACCAGCGAGCGCCTGAAGCCCCTGCCGCTGTCGCCACCCTTGGCTACCAGAGGCGGAGCTGGAGGAGGCCAGGCAGGCGGGTCAGACTGGCACACGGGAGTCCGGCGGGGAGGGCGGGTCCCACGCGGGCTCTGCAGGAGCTCCCAGCCACTGGCCGACCATCGGCACCAAGAGCCGCGTGTGCCTTGCTCCCCTTTGCACTGCGACCCCACACCTAGGAAGCCTCCCAGGGCCAAACGAGCCCCTCACCGCCACGAGCGCAGCCGGGGCGGCCAGGGCACTTAGTCTGGAAGCAGCCAGCACCGAGACGGAGCCAACATGCTCCCCGGGCCCAAATTAGAACACGAAGGGCAGAGAAACAAAACAGACCAAAATACCATTCTTCTCATGGGGAATATTTACTGAATAGTTTATATATACTGAATGAATCTTATGTAAGAGTCAACATGTTCGAAGCACTAAAAATAGGTCTGGATACATTTTGGCGAATAAGCTACTAATGTATTTAACCCTCCTAAGGACAGAGCAGATACGTGAGCGACGGTGAGGGGCCACTCCTATCTGCACGCCACCCCCAGCCCAGCCCTGGCTCACGTGTAGAGCACCGGAAAGGAGAGGCCACAGACACAGGAAGGACAGGCCCCACTGGCAGAGCACAAAAGCCCCCAGGCTTCCGGGAGGCCAGAGCATGAGGGGAGGAACTTCCAGGAAATGGTGCCTTTGCAAGGGGACAGAGTATGGGTGAGGCAAGGGACTGAGGCTGTGACTCCTGCTGCCTGCTTCGGAAGGGTGACCTTGGCCTTTGCTCCTCAGCATCTGGGCCGGCCTGGCACCGCGGGCGGGACGAGGTGGGGAGCGGAGGGGGCGGCGTGGTCATGACTTTGTCTCGTGCTCGTAATGGCCCATTCCAATGTCCCAGCCCCAGGAGAGTGCCCAGCCGAGGCCAGCGCGGTGATGGGTTAGGAAGAGCTGCAGAGGAGGCCTCGGGGTAGGGACTGCCCGCGCGAGGCTCACGGGTGGCGCGGGCGGCCGCATTTCAGTTCGTAAACACTAGTCAGTCACAAAACCACCCAGCCCCCAAAGCAGTGTCTTTTTTAGAAACCCAAACACCACTTCTTGTAAGTGAACCGAAGTTTACAAATTTTTTCCTAATAAATCAGTCAAATCATACTCCTTTTTGTAAAACTACTGAACCAGAAACAAATCTGAAATGTCTCCACAATTGCCTCAAGACCACATTGATAGTTCATTCGGCTGCACAGCCTATGACAAGTCTCCTCTCATTCCTATTTCCAGCGGTTAATGACCACGGAACCTTAAACCAGGAGCGGCACCCGGGGCTCCCCACCCCCCAGGGCCAGGCTGGGCAACCTCGGTCGCGCTCTCAGCACCCGGCCTGCGCCTGCTCACCTAGGAAGGGAAAGGGCACCCAGTTACCTGCAAGGCTCCAGCGGGCAACCTTGCAGGACCTTGTCACTCTGTTTTTCCAAAGGAGATTAGGCTAGGTCTTGAGTTTCAGAACATTCCCAGGAGCTGTGGGAAGAAGGGGACTGTGGTCAAGAAGGTCTGGAGGCAACAGAGAGGGCTCTGTCCTGCAGGACTTCTCTGAACCTTTAAGCTGCTGGCGAGCATCTCCGTGGTCCTTCGGGAGGGGTCGGGCTGCTGCATTCTTAGCTCATTTGCCTCAGAGAGCCCTGGTTCATCCCCCCCAGCCCCTGCGGCAAATCACGGATCAGGGATCTTCTGCGGGAAATTCCACCCTGATCTGTGCCAAACTGCTGACCCCAAACTAACCTAAGGTATAAAACCTAACCATTTTTTTAAAATGTAATTTTACAAGATCAGAACGTTTTTAAGACCCACGGATAGGAAAGCAGGATGTGGAGTTGGTCTTCCGGGACAGAGGGTTCTCCTGATGCCCCCAAACGGTGGCACAGAGGAGGGAGGCCACCTGCTCTTCCGCCCCCCATCAGCTCAGCCCCAGAGCTGAGTGCCTCAAAGACGGCACTCTCAGGGTGTGCCCGGCACTCCCACGGCTCCCTGAGCAGACCCGGCTCTCAAGACGGGCCGTGGACAGGAAGGAGGGTGCGCACCCACAGACCGTGGCAGCTGGTGGAGGCCAGACCCAGAGGGCCCTGGTTAGAATCTGGGAAGACAGGGACCCTTGCCTTCCGTCCAGGCAGGGCGGCTGCTCGTCATGCCTGTCTCAACCGTCACTCTCGTCCCAGGCTGCTGCCTGAGGCCCCTCCCTGGACATCTCTGTCTTTGGGCGCCGAAGTTTCCTGCCCCGGTCCCTCTCCTCGCTCCCCCAGAGGCTTTCTCTAGCCATCTTCAGGGCTCACTGAGTTCCTGCCCTTGAATCCTGCAGCCCCACAGAGTTCCAATGACACAATTTACCACTTAATTACACATCCTCTCATCTTGCTCTTGTTCTTCAAAGGGTGCTAACTTTGCTTCCCAGACCAGCCTGCCAACGCCCCGAGGAAGGCTGCTCTCCTTACACGCAATGCCACCAAGCACGAAGCCGGGCAAACAGCAAGCACTATTAATTCTGCATGACAACCGGGACCTCGCTGCCTTCCCAATAATAATGGCTTTTATTCTTAACAAATACGTCTTGAGTGTGACATGCGCTATCTTACTCCAACTCTCCCCAGAAAAGTTTTTGGTTCAGTTGCAAGTTCAAAACCAACGTACCCCCTCCAGCCTCTAGATTTGCCTCTGACTTAAGGGCCAGAATTTTCTACTTCATATTCCTTAAATCTTACAAATTGCTCTCACAGTCTGTAGCTTCTGTTGAGTTACAAAGTGATGAAGCTGACGATGATGCTGCGACGGTCGGCACGCCGCGTGTCCACGGCGTGCCAGACACTTGCCCTGCACTAACCTGTCTCACCCTCGGGAAGCTCCCGTGCCTCAGTGCGTATCGTCACGGCTCCCGTCTCAGAAACGATGACATGGAGGCTTAGAGACGCTGAGTACCTTGTCCGGGTCCCACGGCACCAGTGGTCTATTGAGTGAACCCCAGAGCCGCCAGATGACCAAGAGGAAAGATGTAAAATCTTCTTTCCTGGAAAACGAAGATGGAGTCTTCCCCTCCCAGTGGCTTCTGAGTCTGGCTGATAATCAGAATCACCTTCCAGGAAGCTTTAATAATAATGATGACCGTAATAAAGATTCCTCATTCCTACCTGAGAGATTCTGTCTCAGCAAATCCGGGAGGTGCTTAGGAGCCTGTATTTTCTCAAAGATCATGGGTGATTCTGACGATCGTTCAGGACTGAGAAGCACTGACCTCACGTGTGTCCCGTCCCCGACACCTGAGGCCACGCCACGCACCAGGCAGAGACCTCTGGCCACACTCACAGGGCATCACCAGGTGGGAACAGCACAGCTGGTTGGCGCCACACCCAGTCCTTCCCTCTGCACACCCTGGAAATGTGTTTAATTTAGCCCAGTGGGCCTCGACCCTGGCTACAGGTCAGAATCACT
>RJWJ010035262.1:0-16760 GCA_004363605.1 Indri indri
TGTCCCCGACCCTGTTCCGTGTGATCCGTCTTGCCAGGATTGGCCGAATCCTACGTCTGATCAAAGGAGCAAAGGGGATCCGCACGCTGCTCTTTGCTCTGATGATGTCCCTTCCTGCGTTGTTTAACATCGGCCTCCTGCTCTTCCTGGTCATGTTCATCTATGCCATCTTTGGGATGTCCAACTTTGCCTATGTTAAGAGGGAGGTTGGAATTGATGACATGTTCAACTTCGAGACCTTCGGCAACAGCATGATCTGCCTGTTCCAAATTACCACCTCGGCTGGCTGGGATGGATTGCTGGCACCTATTCTTAATAGCGGACCTCCAGACTGTGACCCGAATAAAGCTAACCCTGGAAGCTCAGTCAAGGGAGACTGTGGGAACCCATCTGTTGGGATTTTCTTTTTTGTCAGTTACATCATCATATCCTTTCTGGTTGTGGTGAACATGTACATTGCCGTCATCCTGGAGAACTTCAGTGTTGCTACTGAAGAAAGCGCAGAGCCCCTGAGCGAGGATGACTTTGAGATGTTCTACGAGGTTTGGGAAAAGTTTGATCCCGATGCGACCCAGTTCATGGAATTTGAAAAACTATCTCAGTTTGCAGCTGCTCTTGAACCTCCTCTTAATTTGCCACAACCAAACAAACTCCAGCTCATTGCCATGGATTTGCCTATGGTGAGTGGTGACCGAATCCACTGTCTTGACATCTTATTTGCTTTTACGAAGCGGGTTCTGGGAGAGAGTGGAGAGATGGATGCTCTCCGAATACAGATGGAAGAGCGATTCATGGCTTCCAACCCTTCCAAGGTCTCCTATCAGCCAATCACTACGACTTTAAAACGAAAGCAAGAGGAAGTATCCGCTGTCATTATTCAGCGTGCTTACAGGCGCCACCTTTTAAAGCGAACTGTAAAACAAGCTTCCTTTACATATAATAAAAACAAAATCAAAGGTGGGGCTAATCTTCTTGTAAAAGAAGACATGATAATTGACAGAATAAATGAAAACTCTATTACAGAAAAAACTGACCTGACCATGTCCACTGCAGTTTGTCCACCTTCCTATGATCGGGTGACAAAGCCAATTGTGGAAAAACATGAGCAAGAAGGCAAAGATGAAAAAGCCAAAGGGAAATAAACAAAAACATATAAAAATAATTGGGTGACAAAATGTTTACAGCCCGTGAAGGTGATGTATTTTTGTCAACAGGACTCCTTTAGGAGGTCAATGCCAAACTCACTGTTTTTACACAAATCTACTTAAGGTCAGTGCCTACAATAAGACAGTGACCCCTTGTCAGCAGACTGACTCTGTGTAAAGAGGAGACGACCTTGACAGGAGGTTACTGTTCTCACTACCAGCTGACACTGCTGAAGACAAGAGACAAAATGGCTATTCAGATTGTAGGGACCAGTTTAAAAGGGTGCAAACTTATAATTTGGGGGTTGTTTAACATGAAACACTTTAGTGTAGTAATTGTATCCACTGTTTGCATTTCAACTGCCACATTTGTCACGTTTTTACAAAATCTGTTAGTGGATTCATCTTTTTTTTAATCCATATGTTTATTATATGTGACTATTTTTGTAAATGGGGTTTCTGTTGGGAAACAGACTAAAGGACCTCATTAACAGGTATGCCACCTGGGTGGTATGGCAACCACACAGCCCTCCCATCTACACAAAGACACGGTTTGCATGAGGGCATGCTGCACTTAGAAATCATGCATGAGAAAAAGTCACGAGAAAAACAACGAGTTCTTAAATTCCATCCATATTTCTGGGAGGGGGCGACTGGGCGATAAGTGGAGGTGCTTTGTTGATCCTGTTTTGTCAAATCCAGCCCCTAGACCAAGTAGATTGCATTTGGGTAGGCCATTAAATCTTAGCCAGTGCAAACTTCATTTAAATGTCTGGAGTCATCAAGATTACGTTTCTGTTTATCATATTAAAAAAAACTCAGATAATGATATTGCCCTCTACCCTCCACCCCCAGAAGACTGAATTGACCAAAATAACCCTTTATAAATTTTTGCTTAATCCTGTACTTTGTTTAGCCATCTTCAGCTCTCAGCAAGGTTGATACTGTATATGTTAATGAAATGCTATTTATTATGTAAATAGTCATTTTGCCCTGTGGTGCACGTTTGAGCAAACAAATAATGACCTAAGCACAGTATTTATTGCATCAAATATGTACCACAAGAAATGTAGAGTGCAAGCTTTACACAGGTAATATAATATATTCTGTACCATTATAGATAGTTTGGATGCTATCAATGCATGTTTATATTACCATGCTGCTGTATCTGGTTTCTCTCACTGCTCAGAATCTCACTTATGAGAAACCATATGTCAGTGGTAAAGTCAAGGAAATCGATCAACAGATCTCATTTCTTTAAGTCATTAAGCAATAGTTTGCAGCACTTTAACAACTTTTTGGTTATTTTTAAATGTTAAGTGGATAACATACGGTGTATAGCCAGACTGTACAGACATGTTAAAAACAAAACAGAACAAAACACTGCTTAACCTGTTAAAAATGTGTTTAGAATTTTATAAGCAAATATAAATACTGTAAAAAGTCATTTTATTTTATTTTTCAGCATTATGTACATAAATATGAAGAGGAAATTATCTTCAGGTTGATATCACAATCACTTTTCTTACTTTATGTCCATAGTACTTTTTCATGGAAGAAATTTGCTAAATAAGAAATGAAAACAAGACTGGATAGTTGTAGATTTCTGCTTTTTTATTACATTTGCTAATTTTAGATTATTTCATAATTTTAAGGGGCAAAATAGGTTCATGGCACATCTAAATTATGCTTTGCAATTGGAAAGGGTATCAAATTTTATTTGCATTTCTGGTAGTGTCTGCATTTTTAGTTTTGATCTTTTCTTCTAACTTCTAATTGTTTCCATTTCTTTGGAGTCAGGCTGCTCTAGATTGTTCAAAATATAATGTGGGCTTCACAGTTTTTTTTCCACAAGAACAGAGAATAGTGAACTTACATAGTCAATTACATCAGGACATTTTGTGTTTCTTACAGAAGCAAACCATAGGCTCCTCTTTTTCTTAAAACTACTTAGATAAACTGTATTCGTGAACTGCATGCTGGAAAATGCTACTATTACCCTAAATGATGCTAAACAACATTAAAAATGTGCAAAACTAATAAAGATTACAGTTTTTATTTTATCGTTTGCCCAGTTACATGTTATTAACAGTGTATTATAACAAGATAGAGATATTTTTATTTATTTTATAAATTGGGGGAAATGGGGAGATAAACACACACACAGACGCATGCACACACACACACACACACACACACACACACACACATACACACACATGGACTTACTCACCTGGCTGACAAGAAAACCTGTGGTAGAAATGTCACTAGGAGGAATGACCTCCCAGGGTGGCTACAAGCAGCAGGTGTGTTCTCTGTTAGGAGAAAGAACTGTTGCCAGAACATAAGGTGGTGCCTCTAGGAGGAAGAGAAGTATAGGAACCAAAGCAATGGTGATGACCACTTAAGCTAGGAAAAGAAGCCCTTAAATCATCAACAATTTTCAAGTTGCCATGTGTGAGAGGGTACTTTGCTTCTCCAGAACCACTCTTCATGCTTCTCTACTCTGCTGTGTGTCCCAGGACAGTAACTTCTGCATTGCATCAATGGGCTCCCCAACCCTTTATCTCCCAGTTGGTTTGGCCAATGGGAAGCACTAGCAAGAAAGCACCTGAGGGAGAAGAGTGGACTAGCAATATTTACTCTCTAGTTCCTTCTTTGCTGGGCTGCCCTGAGTTGGCAGTGGCTGCATCCCTTCCCTGAAAGTCATGCTTCGGGCAGACTGCCCCCTCCTACAACTACAGCTACTTTATCTGGGGTCTGGTAATCACTCCTCCCCTCGCTCTTTTAGGCCTGTTGCTGGACTAGAAGTGCTTCCCTGTTTGTAGCTTTCATCTAACCTGCTGACACCTTTGTAAATGGCTCCTTCAGGGAAACCTTCTCTATGCCTTATTTCAGCATGCCATCTGTTTCCTGCCTGCCTGATACAAAGTTAAATAGCTCTTGAAAGTCAGCAGTAGGCAGAGATTTGCCTTGTATCAGTTTGTGGGCTTAACCTAACTGGCTTTGGCAGATAGAAAAATAGTAACTGAGAAACCACAAGGAAGACCAGTGCAGAATTCACAGAGTTCTTGGAAAGGTTAATAGGTGGTTCACATAATAAAATTAACAGTCTAAATAAATTTATCTAAATTTCTGAGGAAAGAGAAGACTTCACTTATCATCAGGTGACATCAGAAGGGGGAACATGGCCTTGACCATAAAAGGAACAATAATGTATAGTGCTTTTCCCATCCTTGTACAATTCACTGACCTCATCTCTGCATAACATCATCATTCTAAAACGACATGACAATTAATTCTGTTATATTAGTGGCTGAAAAACATTTCCTATTTCTGACCAAAGTAAGTAATAATTACAGGATAAACCCTACAGATTTTTATGCTACACAACCACACCAGTATTCACTGGTACCTTTCCAAAGACAAAGAGAAGAACTGGCGAAACATAATCATATGAATCTTCATGTTCATTTTGGTATTATTTTGCATAATATTTGCTGTGCCAAAAAATAATTAATGCTCCAATAATGATGAGGCGATGTCAGGAGGACACAGGAAACAACTAAAAGAGACTTCTTAGCTAATGAGCCAAATCTGGGGCAACTTGAGCATCAAATAAATAATGATAGTAATAGAATATAACTGATTGAATAAAATAAGAATCCATGAGTATATTCTGATATAGATAAATGAAGAAAAAGAAAAATCTCTTCCTTACAATAGAATGTTAACTAACAGATATAGAAGAAATAATAGCATCAGTCACCATTTGGCCATCATCATAATGAAAATTGATTTTTACAAGATTCATCAATGAATGCTATAACTCATGGGTGAAAATTTGATGAGAAATAGGAAATTCGTATTGTCTCAAAGTATCTCTTCTCTATTAATTAAGAATTTTAAAAAGAAGAAAACTTACTGTGGAGAAACACAGCAGACACTACCTTCAAAGATATCATCAATTATGAAACCAACTGATATTATGAGCCTCCTGAAAAAATTATTCTGAAAAAGTCACATCACTTCTTGGTATCCAGTCAAAATTTCATAAACAGACTATAACCATAAGGAAAATCAAATTAAGAACATTCTCTAAAATAACTGGACTGAACTCTTTAAAAATATCGATGTCATGAAAAACAAAGAAAGGCTAAGGAACTGCATGAGGTTGAAGAGCTATGACAAACAGAATGTAGGATTCTGGATTGGATATCAAACTGGAAAAAGAATAGTGATAAAGAAAATTATTGGGAATGCTGAGTACATTTGAATAGGGACTGTTGATAATATAATGTTAGTATTGTAATAGTGTTAATTTTCCTAATTTTATTAAGGCTATTATTAATACATGAAAATAGAAATGTTCTTGTTCTCAGAAAATACATACTGAAGTATTTGGGGTGGATGAGATGATGTCTGCGCTCACTCTTGAGTGGGTTTTAAAGAAAAATGAATTACATGTATATATGCAGATACATAGATATTGATGTGTGTGTGTGTGTGTGTGTGTGTGTGTGTGTGTGTGTGTGTGTTTGCAAAGGGGAGGATTTTTTGTTGTTGAAGTGTCAATGTATGTGTGTTCATGCTGTCATCTGTTTCTTATGTCCTGGACTTTATGATTTCTACCCTCAAAATTAGATCCAAGAGTCTCTAATTACTTCATAGTATACTGGATTTTAACTACTATTCTTGCTTCCTAGCAGTCATCTTTCTGAAGAGTCACTTAAATTATTATGTTCCTTGCTCTTCATGATAATCCCTATTTGCTAAAACTAAGAATATGTTAGGAGAGATCTGTGGCACAGTGGTTAAGACCCCAGTATTTGAAGCTAAACAGATTTAATTTGGAACCTTGTGATCTACACTCCAGTGATCCTATCCATATGGTAATAGGTAGCTCTTGGCTGTCTAAGCTGGGACCCTGACATTGTGGGTGCAAATAATAACTCCAAACACAATTCCACAGAGCAGCACCCACATGAAAAGGTTCCTAGATGCCTGTAGTTAAGCCAGGAAATTAAGAATAATGTTACAAATATTTATAAAGCTGAGCATAGTCAATTTGAAGAACTTTATTCCAATATTGTATCTTTTAGATTATTTTCTAAAGACTTACATCATTTAATGTTAAAATGCTCTTTTGAAATGATGGTGAGGATAAATGATAATGGGTTATTTGTTTAAACATTGTATTTGGCTAGATGACAAATTGGCAACCCTGGGTTGGTCCTCCCATTTGTATTTTACTGGTGTGTGAAATCCAAAAGTCTAGGAACCACTGGGATAGACGACTCCATCACACAAGTTTGTATGTTTGTATATATGTACCACAAAGCTTAGACATTCAAACTATATTAACTTTTCATGCAAAAAACAGCAAATATGTCCTGTAATTGCATATTCTTCATGTGTGCACTGGAATTTTATATTTTTATGTAAGAAAATAAATGTGTTTCTACATCACTATGAATTTAGTATTATGAAATGTTCATAATAAAAAAAATTGCTTCAAAATAAGGTGCAGCTGATAGTACTGTTCTTCCCGGCACGTGGGAATGTTCCACTGAGGTTGTCAGTTAACCATCGATCTAACTAACCAGTGTGACAGCAAAGGCACTAGAGGAGAAAAATACTCCAGACGGTCAAGTACGGCAGGAAAAGTTGCATCACCAAGAAATTTTTCAAATCACAGGTGGATGATCTACAATGTCAGCTGATTACTCAATATTGCTCCAGTCCCTTATCATCCCCTCAGAACACTTCTCGTATTTGCGGATCACTCTGCCGCTCACTCCACCCAGAAACAAGAAGACATTATCACAAACTTCCTCAACTTCTTTGCAAAACAAACCTAAGTCTTCTTTCACTTCCCGTCCCTCCCCTCCCCTCCCTTCCTTTTCCATTCCCTTTTCTGTCTTTCCATTCTCTTCATTTCTCTTCCCTTTGCTTTCCTTCCTCTCCCTTCCCCCACCCTCAATTCTTCTGTCCCTCCCTCCCTTCCTTCCACCTTTTGTGGGATCGGTTTTCCCCATTCATGTCTACATTCTCTGATAACTTGCTGCATGAGTTGTTCCCCTTGTCTGGTATCTTTATTCTCTCCCTCTTGACTGATCTTTTTGTCTGCCTTTGAATTTTCAAAATCAGATTTTCTAATCTTGAAAAATAACTTTGCTCAACCCTGATGCATCTTTATCCATTGTCCTGTTGTTACTTCATTCTTTTTAAACATTAGCTTCTAAAACCAGGGCTGTATATTTACTTCTTCACTCTTGGTTAAATTTAAAAGAAAGTCCCAGTGACATTTATGAGCAAATTTGACTGCAAATCATCTTGTTGACATAAGCATTTTGAGTTTTCAAAATACTATGCTAGCTGTGAGTCTTCCCAATAATATTATAAGGAAAGGGCTAGAAAGTACAAAAGGCGGACATAGTAACAAAGAGCATTACCCATATGGAGCAAAGATGTACGTACTCATCTGGTTATCATGAATTATATCTCCTCTATTCAGTGTTTACTTACAAGGGCATGATGTTCACAGAGCAATGCAATTATTAACTGCAGCATTTTTGGTTTGTTTGGTTTCTCCTTCAGGAATGTAACCTTTATTTAGGAGGACATGGAGAACAGAAAGTTCTTAAAATAAATTTATAAAAAATTATCTTTTTAAGAATAAATTCTTCGTGAAAAATACATTGTTAGAGAATATTTAATTTTTTCACTAAGCTTTTAATGAACTCACTACCCCTTTACTAAGTAAACTTGCCACAATGTGTGTATTTTGTTGGAAAGCATTGACATACAGGTCTTTTCTCTTCAAGCTGTTTGAAATAAGTTGTGACTCTAACAGATTCAAATACTGAACCAATGCGGAGTCTTAATTCTTCCAGAGCACTTTCTCTCTCTTTCACACTCTCAAATCTGACTGCTACTTCTCCTGGTCTACAATTAGACAAATAATAATCTTTATTCAGTCTTCATATTTGGTGGATGTTTAGAATTTGGTGGTGATGATCATCACCCACCTTCTCCTTTAAATTGCGTCTTCCTTTGTCTTCCATAAAATTAGACTATCTTAGGCTTTTTCCTGTATCATTGATTTTTGCCTTTATCTTTTATTAATTTTTTCTCTCCTTTTAGGTTAACACTGCAGCATTAGCCTTTTTGCTGAGCTGGTGCTGCAATTCCAACTGTTCGTTGCATATTTGGCTATCACCTTCAACTTAGTATGTCCAGAACTGTTCTCTCCTTACTCTCTCTCTCTCAGCCACCAAGAAAACTAGCCAGAAGTCAACCTGCTCCCCCAATATCTGTTATTGTTAAAGTTATCCTTCCAGTTCAGCAAAAGAAATAAGTACAGAGTATATTGAGGAACAGGTAACTCTACATAAGGATACAAGGAAGATTATAACTGGGTAATTTCTGATCTAGGTTTTGAAGAACAAAAGGAATAGGACAGCTCAGACAGCAATAATATCATAGACCAGTGTGGTCAAAAGCATAGACTCTGGAGTCAGATTGCCTGGATTTAAATCTCAGCTATCTACTGATATTACTTACTATCCGAGTAACCCTGAAAATTCATTAATCTCTCTTTGCCTCAATTGCGTCATCTATATAATGGTAATAATAATTCTTACAAGGACTAAATGAGTTAATGGAAGTAAAGCTTTCAGATCAGCAGTTCCAGGCATATAATTACCAGATAAGTCTTTGTTCTGATGATGACAATCCATGACACATATAAAATGAGAAAGAGGCTTGCGGTTCAGAGCAGTTTCAACAGTTCAATATTGCTAATGTGAAAAGTGAGCACTGGCAGTGACTGAGAGACAAGCAGGGATCTGATAATAAAGGACCTTAAATGTATGATGGGGACTTTTGTGATGGAGACCCATTTAGAGATTCATAAAAGAAGGGAAGGTGGGTATGGTGTTAACAGATTTTGTCTTTAAGGCAAAGGACACAGAAAGCAGGGACACAATTTAGGAAGTTACTGGGAGAACACAGGCAAGAAATGATGAGACATAAGGCTTGAATACCTTCTCTCTTTCTACCCAGTGAAACCAACCCCATTCTTCAGGGTTCTGTGACAGCTTCCTTGTTATTATTAGAAGAGAATTTTTTCTCCTATGAATTTCCGTGGGGTTTCGATGTATACGTCTAAACCCAGACACTTTTGGTGTGAAGGAGGACATTAATTGTGCTAAACAACGGACACAAACTGGGACTGCTCTAGGCAAACCAGGACACAGGGTTACTTTACATATGCTATTTAACAGCACTTAATCCACCTTTAGGTGTAATTTGAAATGCAGGCTGTTTCCCTTCATCACCCTCACTTCTACTCTGTCACAAGAAAACACACACCACATGGTGCCTGATACGTGGAAATGAACCTCTGTAGTGCTTGGCATACACAAGATGACTGGCAACTATTAAGTAAATGAGTTAATTTTTATCATTGCTCTAAGTAGTTCTTTTTAAAAAGTTATTTACCCCTCTAAAATCATTTCTTCATTATTTATACACAATGTCAGAGGGCTGTCATTATATGTAAGATGTTTAAAGTAATAAACATCACAAAAGTTACAAATGAAAATAGACCTTGTTATATTACAGTAATATTGGATACATGTGACTAATATTTAAATGAACATAATATTACACACATAAAAGCACATATACTACGTATTACCTATAGAGAAATAAACAGAGATGTAAGTGTAGGTATAGGTATAAATATGTATGTCCATAAATATTTCCAAGATATGAGTCCACAAATTGATTTTTAACTCTTTAGAATTTAAGGGTTATAAGTACTCACCTCATTTTTTTGCTATGGCAGAACTATTGAGCTTGCCATTTTAAATTTTTTATTTATTCCTATCTTCTAAAAGGAATTAGGGCTACTGGACCTTGTTTCCTCTCCAGCATTACTTGGCCTGATTTTCTATCTGCATTATTAATGTTCATCTTTCATCAAGGATGGTGAAGAAATGTCTTATTCAGCAGTATTTCTTGCAGTAATAGAAAACAAAAAATTTTAAAGGCAAACAAATTGTGCCTTTGATCAGCCTCAGTAGTAAGTGCAGCCATTTGTGCTAACTTAGAGAAAATGTCTATTGAGTTATACTGACTGATAACCTGAGATGGGTGAAATGCTACAGCAAAGTATAGTAACTATAAGTCTGTGAATATATAAATACGGAAGGAGGTAGATAATAGGATTTATGGGGAATGGCTAATATACCTAGAAATATGTCTTTCAGAGAAGAGGAGCATGCAGAATGACATCTTAAAACATGGCAGAAGTTGTTCTATTTCTTATAAGTCGTGATTTTCTAAAATAAAACTCATTAAGTATTAGTTGTATGAAATTTAGTATGAAGCCAGACAGGTATGTTTTAGAACTTTATGATACTCCCCTTTCCCTGCACCAAAACCTAGATATTTCCATGGTACTCTCCCTGGATCATGCTTTAAATGTCCAAATGAATTGCACAATAACCCCAATGTGGTGGACTCCAAGTCCCTGGGCTATTATATAACTTTTCTTAACTTTCAATAATCTTAAAACAGTCTTTTTTATTATTATTATTTTATTTCAGGATATTATGGGGGTACAGATGTTTAGGTTACGTATGTTGCCCTTATCCCCTTGCACCCCCCCAAGTCGGAGTTTCAAGTGCATCTGTCCCTTGGATGGTGCACATCGCACTCTTTTTGTATGCATATACCCATCCCCTCCTCCCCCTCCGCCCCCCCTGCCCGACATCCAATAGATGTTATTCTTATATGTGCACTTATGTGTTGATCAGTTAATACCAATTTGATGGTGAGTACATGTGGTGCTCGTTTTTCCATTCTTGGGATACTTCACTTAGTAGAATGGGTTCCAGCTCTATCCAGGAGAATACAAGAGGTGCTATATCACCATTATATCTTAAAGCTGAATAGTACTGCGTGGTATACATATACCACATTTTATTAATCCACTCATGTATTGATGGACACTTGGGTTGTTTCCACATCTTTGCGATTGTGAACTGTGCTGCTATAAACATTTGGGTGCAGGTGTCTTTTTTATAGAGTGTCATTTGATCTTTTGGGTAGATGCCCAGTAATGGGATTGCTGGATCAAATGGTAATTCTACTTGTATCTCTTTAAGGTATCTCCATATTACTTTCCACAGCGGTTGCACTAGTTTGCAGTCCCACCAGCAGTGTATGAGTGTTCCTATCTCTCTGCATCCATGCCAACATTTATTGTTTTGAGACTTTTTGGTAAAGGCCAGTCTCACTGGAGATAAGTGATATCTCATTGTGGTTTTGATTTGCATTTCCCTGATGATTAGAGATGCTGAGCATTTTTTTCATATGTCTTTTGGCCATTATTCTGTCTTCTTTTGAAAAGTTTCTGTTCATGTCCTTTGCCCACTGTTTGATAGGGTTGTTCGATTTTTTCTTGTTGATTTTCCTGAGTTCTAAGTAGATTCTAGTTATCAGCCCTTTATCGGATTTGTAGCATGCAAAAATTTTCTCCCATTCTGTAGGTTGTCTGCTCTTGTAACAGTTTCTTTGGCTGTGCAGAAGCTTTTTATTTTGATCAGGTCCCACTTATTTATTTTGGTTGTTGCTGTGATTGCCTTTGGAGTCTTCTTCATAAATTCTTTGTCTAGGCCAATGTCTAGAAGAGTATTTCCAACATTTTCCTCCAGAATTCTAATAGTTTCACTCCTTAGGTTTAAATCTGTTACCCAGCGTGAGTTGATTTTTGTGAGAGGTGAAAGGTGTGGATCCTGGTTCAGTCTTCCACATGTGGCTATCCAGTTTTCCCAGCACCATGTATTGAATAAGGATTCTTTTCCCCAGTGTATGTTTTTGTCTGCTTCATCAAAGATTAGATGGCTATATGAGGATGTTTTTATATCTGGGTTCTCAGTTCTGTTCCACAGAACAGTTTTTTTTAAAACTCATCTAATTCTGAAAATTTACCAGGCCAATAGTTAAAAACATGAATCCATACCTTACCTCAAATTAAATCCCCCAGGAAAAGGCTTGAATATGTCTATTGAGCTTTACTAACAGTTAGAATGAGGTGAAAGCTATAGCAAGTTCTCCAGGAGAGTCTTGTGATCTGCCAGTTTTCTTGTTGGTAGCTTGACCACACCGTGTGTGTTCTTTCCCAAACAGACTTTCTCATTCTTTTAAATGTGGATAGGCTTAGACTCTTTTAAATCTTTAAGATATGGTCCTTTTTTGCTTAACAATTGCATCTTTAAGTCATTTCTTTCTTTTCAGATTTTACTACAAGCAATTAGCAGGAGCTGGGCTGCTCCTATGATACTTCAACACTTAGAGATTTTCTCAGCCTAATATATATTTGGGTCATTAAATACGAAATGTCTGATTTTGAATCAAAAGTTTAGTTTATTATATCCCAAACAAGAAGCAGTACAATTAATCAAAGTATGTGTCTAAACTACCAACACAGTTTTGTCATCTTAACGGTAGCTTGTTTACACTAGCAACGAAGAAGCCTGGAGAGAGAGTGGTGATTAAATTGCTAAAGGCATTTTCCACAGCTTATTGAGAATTGAGTGTTTTTCCTTACAAGAAGTGGTCCAAAACCTGGAAGAAGGGGTAGTCAGTTGGTGCAAGGTCTGGTGAATACGCTCGATGACAGAGAGTTTCCAAATCCAGCTTCTGTAGTTTGACCAGAGTTGTTTTTTGTGAAATGGGGTCTTGCAAGAAGATTGGCCTGTCTCTGTTGACCAGTCTCAGCTGCTTGATTACAGCAAGCATCCTCGTCATTTCATCCAATTGATTGCAGTAGATATCGACTGTAATCGACTGACCAGGTTTTATGAAGCTGCAGTGGATAATACCAGTGCTGGACCACCAAACAGACACCATTAGCTGTTTTTTATGAATATTCATCTTTGGACTGTGTTTTGGCACTTCGGCTTTATCCAACCATTGTGCCAAATGTGTGTGATTGTCAAAAAGAAACTACTTTTCATCACACATAACAATATGGTGTAGAAATGGTTCACCTTTATGTCCTGACAGCAAAGAAAGGCAAGCTTTGAGATGATTTCTCTTCTGATGCTCATTTAATTCATGCAGAGCTCATCTATCCAGGTTCTTTACCTTGCCAATTTGTTTCAAATCGTCCAATATTGTTGTATGTCAAACCTTGTTGCTAATTCACACATAGATTGAGATGGATTTACTTCCACTACAGCTTTCAGCTCATCATTATCCACCTTGGTCCCAGGTCACCCACATGGCTCATTTTCAAGATTAAAATCACTGGAATGGAACTTCTCAAGCCATTGACATATTGTACGTTCATTAGCCACATCCTTCCCAAACACTTCATTGATAGTTCAAGCTGTCTGCACTGCATTGGTTCCATGACAGAATTCATATTAAAAAATACCATGAATTTTTGACTTATCCATGGTCTCACAAAAATTGCTCTAAAAAAAATTGAAAGATAATCATAAGCCAAAATGTGTGTTTGAAAGACTGAGGATGTACCTTCACAATAAAAATAAAACAAGAAGTGTTGAAGTGAAATGTCAGAGATATCAGCTGTCAAACTTAGTACTTAAGGAACTCAGACATTTTATATTTAATAACCTAAATAATTTCATAGCTTGCAAGTTCTACCTTCCACAAAACACTGGAATATGAACACAATTCAGTCAAGTTATTTGCTTGCCTCTTTATAACAAGGATAACCTTTTTTTTTCTAGTGTCCAACAGCATGTTCCTCATTTCTGCCTGAGATCTCATCAGGATGGCCTTTACAGTCCATATTCCTGTCACTGTTCTGTTCAGGATTACTTAGGAACATTCTAAGAGATTGAAGCATTCTGTATAGCTCTCCTCTTTTTTTTCTGGGCTCTCACTAGAATTGCCCTCAACATTCCATTCACAGTAATGTAGGCTTTTTTCCAGCATGCATCTCAAAATTCTTCCAGCCTGCACCCATTAGCCAGTTCCAAAGCTGCTCCCACATTTTTAGGTATTTATTATAGCAGCACTCCCACTTCTTGGTACCAATTTCTGCATTAGTTTATTCGGGTTGCTGCAACAGAATACCATGGACTGGTGGCTTATAAACAAAAGAAATTTCATTGGCCTAGGCAAATAATTTGTAAAGAAGACCCGAAAAGCAATCATAGCAACAACTAAAATAAATAAATGGGACCTGATTAAATTAAAAGGCTTCTGCACAGTCAAGGAAACTATCATCAGAGCAAATAGACAACCTACAGAATGGGAGAAAATACTTGCATGCTATACATCCAATAAAGGGCTAACTAGAATTTATATAGAACTCAGGAAAAATCAGCAAGAAAAAAAAAAATCAAACAACCCCATTAAAAAACGGGCAAAAGAAATGAACAGAAACTTTTCAAAAGAAGATAAACTAATGGCCAAGAAACATATGAAAAAAATGCTCAACATCTCTAATCATCAGGGAAATGCAAATCAAAATCACAATGAGATATCACTTAACTCCAGTGAGAATGGCTTTTATCAAAAATTCCAAAACAACAAATGTTGGCATGGATGCGGAGAAATAAGAACACTTATATACTGCTGGTGGGACTGCAAACTAGTATGACCTCTATGGAAAGGAGTATGGAGATACCTCAAAGAATTAGAAGTAGAACTACCATTTGATCCAACAATCCCACTACTGGGTATCTATTCAAAGGAAAAAAAAAAGGCATTCTATAAAAAACCATCTGCACTAGAATGTTTATAGCAGCACAATTCACAATTGCAAAGATGTGGAAATAGCCCAAGTGTCCATCAAAACATGAGTGGATTCACAAAACGTGGTATATGTATACCATGGAGTTCTACTCAGCCATAAAAAAAAAATAGTGAACTACCTCTTGTATTATCCTGGATGGAGCTGGAGCCCATTCTTCTAAGTGAAGTATCACAAGAATGGAAAAACACACACCACGTGTACTCACCATTAAATTGGTACTAATCGATCAAAACTTATGTGCACATATGGAAGTAACATTCATTGGGTGTTGGGCAGGTGAGAAGGCAGGTGTTGGGAGCAGGGAGAAGGGATGGGTAAACTCACACCTAAAGGGCGTGGTGCATGCTGCCTGGGGGATGTGCACGCTTGTAGCTCTGACTCGGGTGGTGCAAAGGCAATTGTGTAACCAAAGCATTTGTACCCCCATAATATTCTGAAATAAAAATAAAATTAAAAGTAAAAAAAAAGAAAAACAAAAAAGAAAAATATTTTTCACTCTTCAGGAGGCTGGAAGTATGTAATCAAGTCCCCAGAAGATTTGGTGTCTGGAGAAGGCCTGCTTCCTTGTTCACAGACAGCCGTCTTCTTCTCACTGTGTCCTCACATGACAGAAAGGGCAGGGGAGCTCTTCGGGCACTTTTATAAGGACACTAATCTTATTCATGAGGGCTCTGCTGTCATAAACTAATCACCTCCTAAAGATCGCACTTTCAGATATCACATTGGGGGTTACGTTTTAAATATATTAATTTGGGGGGACATGAACATTCAGTCTATAGCTTACGGCAAATAGTATAAGCACATTTCATGCTATTCAATTCCTACTAATCCTATGAATTGATAAATAAGGGACATAATTTAATCTATGAACAATTATGGTTAAAAAAGGTAATCTCATTCGGCAATAGCTTTTATTTTAAAACATTGAAATAGAGTACAATAGATATTTCAAAAATAGAAATTATGTCTACTTTTTCATCACAATAATAAAATATGATTGTTAACAGAATCAAGACTACAAAATTTACATAGTAGAAAGTGAGAAGCCCTAAGATAAATACTGTTAAAATTCGGTTGTTGTTTTTCTTTTTTATGAGTTGTTACTACATGGAACATTAGATCAAAAAGTTTTATTTAACTTTTCAAACTGTCTACTATTTCTCAATTACTCTTCCAGAAGATGAGAAATACTATTCTTCAAATAAAATCCCTAACATATTGAGCTAATCATTTACCTTCCTGAACACTGAATTCTTATTTACAAAATAAAGAGTTTGGATGATGAGTTTCAAGGATTGCAGCCCTTGCGCCCCAAATGCCTTACAATTTTAGTCCAGGCTCCATGCTCCCTTTGTCTGCTGGTTTGGGGCTAGCCAAAACTTAGTTTTCCAGTGGAGAATTTCTCTCTGTCTGGGCTGGTCTAAATGCTCCCTCCATGGGCACTGGCAGAACTCTGCCCTGTGCTGAGTTCCCCTATGCCAGGGTGGCCCTGTGTTTCAATGCAAAGTCCCACAATCACTTCACTTTCCCTCCCCTGGGCACAGAGATTCTCTCTCCCCTGGGTGTACGGGTGCTGCCAGGGGATGTGGTGAACTCTTCCACGTGGTGATGGTGGTGTAGGCAATGCAAAATTGTCTTTTCTGCCCTCTTCAGTGCCTCTTTCCTTGATATAATGTTAAAACCAGGTAACGTGATCGCTCATCTTATTTTTGGTTCTTCTGAATGTGCTTGCTTGTGTGGATTGTTGTCAAATTGGTGTTCATGTGGAGGACGATTGCTGGAGGTTTCCATTCAACCACCTTGTTCCA
>RJWJ010035263.1:0-16762 GCA_004363605.1 Indri indri
ACCTCAGATATTGCCAAATATGCTCTGAGGGGCAAAATCACCCCCTCCTCCATTGATTGCCTTAACCCACTCATATGCTGAGATAATTTGAAACTAAATTTCGGTCCCTAGAAAGATCCATCTACTTCTTCTCACTCTAATATCTTCAGGAGCCCAACTCAATGACTGTGTTTTGTTTTGTTTTGTTTTGTTTTGTTTTGTTTTGTTTTGTTTTAACCACTGGCCTCCTTGGACCCTCAAAGCATACTCCCGTTTGGGGGCTTTTGCACTGGCTGTGCCCTCTGTTTAGAACATTCTCCCTTCAAGTAGCTACATAGCTTACTTCCCCACCTCCTCAAGGCTTTGCTTAAATGTCACCTTTTCAGTGAAGCCCAAACTATACACCCTATTTAAAACAGCAACCTCGCCATTCCTACCCCTAGCACTCCCAGACCAATTTAGTGTGTTCTACTTTTTTTTTTCTATCGCATTCATCACTCCTTAACACAGAAGTTTCCAGACTTTATCGATGCACGATGCCCTTAGTCTCTCAATAATTTTTCATAGCACCTCTGACCAAAAGAAATATCTAACAATTCTATTTACAAAATAGGTCCAAACAACTTAATAAGTATTTATGTCCTAATAATTTAATAGACATTTGAAAAAATAATACACATAAGCTGAAAGAAGATCTATTTGTATTTCATTCATAAATAACCACAATTACTTACTAACGGGATGTGTGTGACCATTGAACCCTGAATGGCTTGTCCGTGCTTAGACTCATAATGCACAACATCACCCCTATTTCCTGATGCACTTTGCTTTATGTGCAGTGCATGCTTGTCCCAACCACTGGAAAGCTGGCTTTGAAAAGACATGACATCAATGAAAGAAATTCAGCATAACATAATGTCGAAAATGTAAACTGCCTTAGCTAGTAATTTGTGTGTCTGATAGATATTGCTGTGTGACTTAGTATGTTCCTGAGACTGGGTAATTTGTAAACAACAGAAATTTATTGCTCACAGTTATAGAGGCTGGGAAGTCCAAGATCAAGGCCCCAATGGATTCAATGTCTGGTGAAGGCCAGTTCCTCAAAGACAGTGCCTTCTTGCTCAGTCTTCATGTGGTGGAAGGGACAAAAAGGGCAAACATGTTCCCTTTACCTTCTTTTATAAGGGCACTAATTTCATTCATGAGGACAGGGCACTCAAGACTTACCTCCCAAAAGACCCCACCTCTTAATACTATCACACTGGGGATTAAGTTCCATCATATGAATTTTGGGACAACATCAACATTCAGATCATAGTACTGTGTTTCCCCGGAAAATTTAAATAACCAGCAGTGGACCTGTAGTTTTTCTGCAACACCCCAAGCTGTCTTGGCACACAGTTTGGGAACCGTGGCTCTAATAAATTGTATAATTACTTATTTATTAGGTATATTATAATATTTATTGTCTTCTCTACCTGACCCCTCACAATAGAACATATCCAAGTACAGGAACTTGTATCTGTTTGTTCTCTGATATATTCCAAGTACCTTCAATAGTCCTGGCATATATAGGTTTTCAGCATATATTTGTGAAATAAATGATTGTTGAGTATTTCCGTTTCTGTGAACTGTTTATACTTTTGCCATTTTTTCTTTCAGGTATTATCTTTTTATTGGTCTGTGAATACTTTTGCATATCTAGGAAATTATTGATTTGGATTATTAAATGTTCACCAAAATTTCTTTCCAGTTTGTATTTTCTCTTTTGATATTTTTACGGTAACTTTTGCTATATGGCAATATTGCTGCTATATTTTGTATAATATTGCTGCTATATTTTATATAATTTTGCTGTTTATATTTTTAAATTTTTATCATTAATTCTGGCATTTCTTTTTTTGTTTATCCTATAGGTGATGTTTTATTTTTAAACGGACCTTGCCCACTTCATAATAATAACTTTTTTCTAATTTTTATAGTTCCTTTTATTATTTTTATTATTACTACTTTTTTATTATTTTATTTTAAAAATTATTGTCTTACCAGGAATTTATTTGGGCTCTAAGGTAGAGATTCAGCTTGATCTTTATCCAAAAGACCAGCCAGCTGTCTCAACAGTGCGTATTAAATAATTGATCTTTTCCCACTGATCTGACATAAAAGATTTGCCACATACTAAATTCCCCTGTGTATTTTGGGTTTATTTCTAGAACTGTCAATTCTGTTTTATCCATCATTTTATTCTTTCTCAAGCATCAAGCTATTTGACTCACTATAGTCTTAAAAATTATTTTTAGTCTTGCTTCACAAACTAATGAATCTTGAATTGGCGGAGATATAAAATATCACCCTTTGAAACTATCCTTTAAAACTTAATTCCAATAAACAACTTGGCAAGAATTAGAAATCACAATTCAAACAAGGTCTAAACAAAAGTTCTCCAGGAGGCTTCTTTTTTATCCATTCAAGTATTTACCACAGTTCCGGGCACATTGTGGGCACATAGAATTTCAATGAATCGGATAACTTCTAGCACTGGAAACAGGGCAGCGTGAATGAACTTCTTACACATCAAGTGCAGAACAGAATAGCAATAACTGGACTTTTCTTTGCATACCTGGTTAGTTATTTGTGTTAACATGTTCTTTTTAACATGAAGACTATGATGTCATGAATTGCTATCTTGTTCTCAGTGAATAACCCCAAACTTCACAATATGCAATTAGAAATACAAAACAAAATATTAATAATATCATATTTTAATTATATTTCTGAATATAGTGTGTATTTTGCTCATATAAATATGTTTGAGCAGCATAAAATAACACAGCTAAAGAGCATCACTAACCTCTAATGATACGCCCTAAAAACTCAACAAAACCTTTATGTATCTCCATGAATTCAGAGAAGATGCGTACATAAATACACACGCAAATAATTTAAGGTAGCTTTTGGCAAGTGGAAATATATAAACATTCAAATGTTAATACTGGCTTTAAAATTTTTCAGTAATTTCAACACCCAATCCAAGTGCTGTCACCAGTACTTATGCTTCCTTCTTTCCCTCTACACAAGTCCATGCGAAGCAGGCAGGATTAAAGGGTCCCCCCTGTCCTACCCTGACATATATGAGACTTGGGCAAAGACAAATACAAGGACAAATTTCTTTACTCTTGGCAATGTAACATGCTTTCTTGAGCTGATGGAAAAACAATCCTTGGAAACCAACCACAACAGCCCTTCTTATTTATAACTAGTGGCAAACAGATTAAATGTATAATTATGAAAATGGGCCAAGTAATGTAAAGAGCACAAAAACAGCTCTATGTGTAGTTTTTATCAAATTTAAATGACTATATCCCAAACACTCTTTTTTAGCCCACAACCTTAGAAGATTCTTGTTTGTAATCACTTATGCTGTGGCATGAGGCTGTTTAAGACTAACCAAATGTATTGTGCATATTATTTTGTTCCCAAAGTTGTCATTGAAATGTCCAGGACATTCATACCATTGAAAATATAATTCTGTCAGCATGATAAGGTAGAAGCATTTCCAACTTCTATAGAAAATGAACAAAGCTGGGATGTTTCCTGTGCCAATTAACAGTTTTGCTGAGCAAGAAGGAAGTGTGTCTAAAGATGCCTGAATAAGAACGCAGCAAGCTCAGTATTTGAATGAGAGCAACCCAGCAAGCTTTCTTGGGCTTTTGGCACCCACAGAGGCCACAGTAAAGAGCTCCCAGGAAGGTCATCCAATTCCAATGAACCATAGGGATTACGAGGGAGGGAAGCAGTTGTGAGGCTTGTTCCCTTCATCACATGTCCAGAGGAGGACATTTGCCAATGCCTGGCACCATAGGGCTTATAAATATTTTCTAGCTGGACTTGTGAATACAGCTTTTCAAACACCACACAATTTGTGCAAAAGAATAAGTTCAGTGAAACCTATGAATTGTCTGAAAATTCAATGAAGTTGCAAATTTGTATTTGGAAGTAACGTACATACCTCAAACACATAATTTGATTTAGATTCAAGATACTAGTATATTTATCTGTGGGATACTTATCAGATGATTTGTCCCTGCTGCTGTTTGACATGGCCATTTGAAAAATAGCCAACTTTAGAGTTTCAGCAATATTTAATTTTAATGGAGACTACTGCATGATAGTATAGTTGGTATCATTTTGTTTGTTTAATTGATACACTTGTTATGCTAGAATTCTGTACTCTTTTAGGTCCTAATTCATTTTAGAAATGTAGTGACAATATTGTTTCTCATTTTAGTCTTTCCTTTAAAACTGTATCCTTTATTTACCCATAAGCAAGTTTATTTCACTTTCTTCTTGTCCTCTTTCTACACTCTACTGTGTTTATCAATTTAGATTTGCTCATTTGTGAAATTAAGCTTAATGTACTCTTTGCAGATAGCATTTAATACATACATTTCTCTTTTGCTTCATGGAGAAACAGAACTAATACAACAAATATGTGATTGCTTAATACGTCTCCCAAACACTTTCAAGTAACAAGCATATTAAGGTAAACAAAATGCAGGGTTTGCACTCAAAGGGGAAGAGAGGCTAGAGACAAACAATAAAGATAACGTGATAAATGTTCCCCCAAAGTCTATTCTCAGCCCAGCAATCGGAGTGAAACTTTAAAAAGAGAAGTCAGATCCTGTCAGTTCTCTGCCCAAATTCTTTATTTGGAGTCAATAGCTTACAAAATCCTGTAGGACCTGGCCTCTATTTTTAATTTGCTCCACTCTCCTATCACTCTTGCCCTCTCTCCTTCCTGTCCCCCCACACTGGTGTACTTGCTCTTCAATGACACGCTGATATTGAACATAACTACACTCCTGCCTTACTTTTCCCCCAAATGTCTACCTACTTTGTTACCTCTTTTAAATTAAATCTCTGCTCAAAATTCCATCTTCTTGGGAGACCTCCCCTGACCATCCTATTTCATGTTGCAATCTCTTCCCAGCACTCCTTATCTCTTTTCCAAGGTTTATCTATCTCCATAACACTTTATATCTTTCCACGTCATGCTATTTTGTTAACACTTAGTTTCTGTCTTGCCTTCTGGAATATAAACTCTATGAAGGCTTGGACTTTTGTCAGTTTGCTTATTCTTGTGTTTTTAGTGCCTATAAGAGAACCTAGCACATATAAAATGCTCAATAAATATATGTTCAATTAATGAATGGCAACTAGAAGTATGTATTAGAGTTCTCCAGAGAAGCAGAATAATACACACACACACACACACACACACACACACACACACACACATGCACACACACAACATATAGTGTACATATGCAGTAGTCCCTCAGTATGAGGAATTGGTTCCAGGACCCTCTTCCCCTGCATATTCTGAAATCCATGGATGCTCAAGTGCCTTATATAAAGTGACATTGTATTTGCATGTAACCTACACACACCCTCCTGCCGACAGTCTTTTTAAGCAAGTAAGTGACATGATAAGATTATGGGTTACTTCTTCGGTATTTTGACTACTTAAAAAAATAATTCTGGAAAAATATCAAAAACTAGATTGGAAAAGTTGGGAAGAAGAAACATTTAAGAGGTTATTGTAGTAGTCTGGGACAGCTTGAACTGAGGCAAAGAGAACGGGGTTTAATTGGAGAGACATTTTTCACATAACATCAATGAAACTTTAAAATCAATGAAATAGGGTGATCTGGGTGATAAATAAGAGGAAAGACACAGGATGACTCTGGGGTTTATAATTTAGAGATCTGAAAAGACATGATGGAGAGGAAGGTTATAGAGAACTCTTTTGAGGTATTGAATCAAGCACCTTGTGGGAAAATCGGGAAAGAATAGAACGAATTATTTCTCAGAAACAGGAATGATGGTGGATTTTTCTTGTGTTTTGATTGCATAGCATTCATTTTTTCTTCTTCATGGCACCTTGATTACCTTTTGGGGAAGTATTCCTTCTCCATTGGTTACAGCCTGATGGGGGTCCTGCTTCTACTTAGCTGAGAAGAAACTTGTGTAACCCAAGCTTAGTCACTTGGATGCTTTCTCTCCAGAAATTGAATTGTGAGCAGAATGACAAAAGACTAGAAATAGCTGGATTCATCAAAGAAGTCAGAGTGGAACACCAAGCCATATTTGCCATCAAAGAGACCATTTCCTAATTCCCTCTGGGTTTCCTTGGTTCCCACAAATTTTCAAGTCTACATCTCCAGGTTCATTGTTGATACCATGATCTCACAATATGCTTCTGATAAATTCCATTTTTTTGAGGGTGGGGAGAGTTTGTTTTGTCACCCCAGCCCAAGAACTTTTAACTGATATAGAAAGGAGAGAGAAAGATGATGAAAGGATAATATGTTTGAAAGAATAGATATTGAGGTGTCCTTATAAGATTTACAAATTGTAGGTTACATATAAATTGTCATTTTTTGAGAATCAGGGGCTTGAGAAGAACCATAAAGATTTTTGTCAATTTTATTTTTTAGCTGTCACTGAAAGGAATGTGTTAGAAACTGAGCAACAATGATTAAAAGAATTGCTTATCTTATTGAGCCTTACAAACATAAATTTTTGATGGCTCCCAACCAGCACAATTATGCAATTCTTTTTACTGGCTCTTAGAAATCCTGGAATGGGATAGAGTATGCAAATCAGTAGGGATTTGAGAATGCAAATCAGATTTAGAAGTTCACGGAGTATACACTCCACTAAACAGTCAGGAGAGTGAGAGAATGAAGTGGGTTGGTGAGTATATACTTGACATGATGAGCCCTGGGAGTCTGCTTGGGTAGGTAGCTATGCAGATCTTATATATGAGGGTGGGCAAAGTTAGTACCATCTTAATGTATAAGAGCTGTGGCAAGGATAAGATTCAGGACTGAACAATTCCAGGAAGGATATTTATTCAGCTGTCTATGGGCAGCACAGACTAAGGAAAAGCCCAATCTATAATGGCCCAAGAGGGAAAAATAAGATTACAATCCAAAATGCAGTGCTGAGCCTCAAGCCCAGACATTAATAAAATGTCATAAATGTGAAAAATAAGTGATAAATTTAGAAATTTGGGTAAGTTGGAACAAATGGAGATATAGTGCCATCCAACTGGCCTGGAGGACATGTATAGCATCAAGGCACAGGGTCCCACCTGCGTGTTGAAAAGGGAAGTGATAAGCCGAAAATGAAGCTGAGATCCTCGAAAACTGGAAACTAATAAATAATTTTGAGAATAGGGTAGGTCACAAAAAAAGCAAAGAAATCAAACTTACTAAAATTGAGGGAGTATAAGAGGTAGGGAGAGAGGAGAGATCAGAGAGAGAAATCTCAGAGTTGAAGATATTGGAGAGGTAGGTGGCCATGTGAGTGGGTTAGGGGTGAAGGTTATTACTATAAAGTAGATCAAGCAAATGGACCTAGCGCATTGAATGAGTCATCAACACAGAAATTAATTAGGGTCATTAAAAAATTATTAGAAGGAAGGGTGAAAAAAATGTATCAACATCCTTGGTGAAAAAAGTGTCTGACAGATCAGTCAGTGGTGAAGGGACAGATTGAGAGGTGATAGCCTAGAAGGAAATGATTGAAACTGGCTAGCGTGTATAGACTACTAGAGCGAAAGGGTTGCACTAAGAAGAACCCTGGTTTTATAGTAACTGTGTCTGCTCCCGCTGCCTTTCCTTTCCTTTATCAGATCGTCAGGTCAACCTATCTTCCTGAAATGAAATTATTTCCCTGATGATATGCGATTCAGATCATCATTGTGAGAACCAAACCTCCTTTATACAGATAAACTCCTGCAGGGTTAGTTTCATTATCATAAGTTTTCCCCCAAGAGCTTAGGAGATGATGGGGAGAATATTGAGTTCCCCGTCCGGAGGGAAGGCCGTAGAGGAAGGTAGTAAAGTCCTATGATCGGTGCAGCGAAGGTGCTGTGCACTGCAGCTGCATGAGGGAACAAGAGCCTTGGTTGGAACACATGGGACAATGATAAGTAGCATCTTCAGGGCAAAACACATGTGCTTCATGGGGAAAAGATGCTTTAGAAAAATAAATGTTTAAGATGATTCATAGTAATCATAAGTATGGACTTTAGAATCAGGCAAATCTTGATTAAGATAGTGGCTCTGCTACTTAGTAATTGTGTCGCCCCAGGCAAATTCCTTACCTCTCAGAGTCTATTTCATCATCTTTAAAATTGCTAATGATACTTCTTCATTACATAAATTAATCTATATATGTAAAATAATACCAATAGTTCTCCTGTCACTAAATATATCCATTATATGAGCAGACTGTCAAACACACAGAGGGTGCTCATTAAATGGTAACTTAAAACAAAATCTAACCAATTGGATCTAAGTAGTTTTTGGTTTCCAATTCCCGTTTATTTTCTATCTTAACCTCGTATTTTTCAAAATGTCTTGTAATTTATTTTGTCCTGATTCTTTTTCTTTAACCTGACACATTTAACCTATGGCCATATTTTCAGTCATTTTTATTCTATTATAGTATTTGTATCATAGTATAAGTAGTGTACTATACTATAGTCATAGTTCTTTTTCTGTGAGAATATAAATTTAATAGACATTATATATCCAGTGAAAATTCAAAATGCAAACCATATAAAGCACTCCTTTGCTCTAAACCCTGCAATCACTTCCCATCATACTAACCACAACCGTGGAATCCCCTGCCATGTACTACAAGACTCACATCATCAGGCCCTGATTATTTCCAGTCCATCCACCCACTTCTGCCCCCAGCTCACTCACTTCCAGCCCTTGATGTTTCTAGAACATTCCAAGTACATTATCTTAAGAGTATTTGCTTTTGTCCTTTCCTTCTGAAATGCTGTTCCCCAGATATTTGAATGGCCAACTTTCTCATTTCATTCTTGACATTCCTGAAATTCTCCTTACAAGCCCTTCTCTGACCAACCAATATAAAGTAGCATATCTGCCTCCTAATTCATTCCCTTCCCAGCCTTTTTTCCCCTTCACAACACATTACTACCAGACATGATGGGTTTATTGGCAGATTATCTATCTTCTCCACTAAAAAATAAGCACCATGAGGGTAGGGAATCAACTTTATGACAATGACCAAAAGAGTCATTACTTAAGCAAATCAAAGTTCACTAGAGAAATTGAAGATAGTTGTATGCTTTTTAAAGATCAAGTATAAGTGACCAATTTCCCAGAGTATACATTTTTGGAATGCGACTTTCACATATCCAATCCTTATCATTGTAAAATACTTGGCACACCAATATTCCTCAGAGAGTTCTTTCTACAGCAGTTTTCTACTACAAAGTTTCAGAAGTAATCTAAGCTATTCAGCTGGATGGATATCATAGACTTTGGAAAATAAAATGGGAATACTTCCCAAATGCCAGTTTATAAAGCATTATCATAAGGAAGAACTTGACTCTAAGTCTCAAAACCATAACTATAGCTTCCGTTTATTCAACAAATATTATGTACCAAGCAGTATGCTGAGTATTTTACATATGTGTTATTTAAGTATCCCAAAAACTTAAATGATAGCTACTATTATCATTTTCATTTTGTAGATAAGGTACACAGAAGGTGAGTTCTTATGTAAACTTACATAACTAGTAAGTGAACATACTGGGCTGAATAGTAGGCCCCAATATTCATGTCTACCCATGTAGAAATAGGGTCTTTGCAGATGTAATTAGGTAAAAAGAAGTCATACTGAATTAGAGTGGGCCCTATGTCCCATCAAAGTTGTCCTTATAAGAAGGTCATGTGAAAAAAAAGACACAAAAGGAAGAAGGCCATGTGATGAAGGAGGCAGAAGACTGGAGGGATACAACTACAAGCCAAGGAATGCCAAGGATTGCTAAAGCCACCAGAAGTCAGGGAGGGGCAAGACACAGACTCTCCCTCAGAACCTCCAGAAGGAACCAACCATTCCGACACCGTGATTTCAGATTTCTGGCCTCCAGAACTATAAAAGAATAAATTTCCATTGCTTTTAAGTCACACAGCTTGTGGTAGTTTGTTATGAAAGCTCTAGGAAAATAACATAGCAAAGAACTATTTCAAATCTAGGTCAGCCTGACTTCACAGGCTAAGCTTTTAGTCACTTTACTACCTTAATCTCAGAATGTCTTTTGCATGTTTCCATCATAGCACTAAACATCCTGTATGGTAGTTATCTATAACTAAAAGTAGGCACTCTAGTAGCTTTTTAAAATTTATTTTTGAAGACTTCAGCAGAGATCAAACCCCGAGGAATTTGGAGCCCCATGGAAAGGGTAGGAGAGGGTGTTTGCTTTTCCTCCCATCTCACGTCTGGTAGACTGCAAGCTTACAAACTACTGGAGAGCTTCTCTACCCTGACAAACCCAAAATAAGCAAGTAAAATTTATTTTTATTTTCTATCAATGTAGAGTTGACAAATAAAAAGCATATTTGTTTACAGTGTCTATGAATTTGTCTTATTCATTTTTTTACCCCCATGCCTTTCAGAATGCCTAACAAATAGTACATATGACTGATCATCAAAAAAATAAATGAATATCACCCATTCCTTTATTGGCAAATCCTTCCTTCTTCCCAGTTCTTTTATTACTTACATATAACAGGTATATGCTTTGGTTAATATCAATGACAATGAAGAAAATAGTAAGTGTAATTATATTGTTATATACTTTTCTATATTTATGAGTGTATTGATTTCTTTTTTTTTTTTCCTGAGACAAGGCCTTGCTCTGTCATCTGGGCTAGAGTGCAGTGGCATCATCATAGCTTACTGGAACCTTAATCTCCTGGGCTCAAGAGATCCTCCTGCTTCACCCTCCCAAGTAGCTGGGACTACAGGCATGCACCACCATGCCCGGCTAATTTTTGTTTTTGTTGGAGAGACAGGGTCTCACTCTTGCTCAGGCTGGTCTCGAATTCCTGGCCTCAAGTGATCCTCCTGCCTCAGCCTCTATTAATTTTAAATGAACTCTTCATTCCGAAAGTTCATGGTCTAATTGTGACTGATCTTATATTTGGATTTTTATTTTGTTCTTTATATACTGCCTTGTTATAGACATGATTTAAACCAATTACTTTCTGACAATGCAACAAAATAAACTAACATAACATAATTGCACGTGAAATTGGGACAAAGCACAGAATGAAAGATAAATCAATATGAAGGTAGGAGTGAGGTTTGAATAAAAAATGCATAAAGTACCTTCTTTATTAAGAAATGTGCCAGAAATTTGATGCTAAATATTGTAACAGAAATGCTAGAATAAGAAAACAGGCTCAGTGGAGTCCTCAAATTAAAACACACCAGTTGCTCAGGAGGCCCTCCATAAATTATTCCTGGCGGGGCATCAGAATGGAGATTTCTCCCATGGTTCTATATAAAGAAGGGAATTTCATGCATCAGATCTTTAGCTATGCTGTCTTATGGGAAAATAGGATTCTTTCATCACATGAATACAGATTTCAGAGTCATACAAATCTTGGCTCCAGCATGTCCCAACTGTATGATCTCCGAGAATTTGTTGAACTGTTTCCGTTTTTGTTAACAGGGGATAATAAAAGTTGCCTCATTCTATTTTTTGAGGATTGAAAGAGATAAGATATAATATGTATAATACTTGGTGGGGGTGGGGGTGGGGGTGGGGGTGGGAGAGATGCTCCTTGTTAGTTCTCTTCTCCTAATAAATGATCATCTTTCACAATCAACCTCTAAGCGAGCTTTCACGTAGGAATTGCTTATTGCCCTTTCCTGCTCCAGATCAAAGTGACGTCTGTTTTCAGCAGCTCACAAGCTATTGAATTGCAATTTTACATTTTCATAGTTATATACTATTAGTTTATGTTTAGTGGTATTGCCAAGTATGTGCATTTAACTTAATGCATATTCTATTAAAACAAATTTTTGAAAAAGATTAAAATAGTGATATGCAAAGTATAAGCAGTGTTCACCATTCTATTCAATGAGCACAGCCCTCAGATTTGGGAGACTGGATACTGTTGTTTAAACCTAGATATCTACCTTGATTTCTAACTGCCCCACTGTGTGAGTGTCTCATGACAATGAATGTGATTAGAGTGTTTAAAGATAGTATTTATCAACAATCACGGCCCCCGAACAAAAGCCAATTGCTTCATTTAGTGCTGTTCTAAGAAATCAGAGATTTACTCTAACTTTGGAGGAAAAACTAACTACGTTGGACTTATTGTGAGACAATTGATTCCTAGTAGACTGCGAACCATAAATTTTATTCTTTGTGATCACATGTAAAATCTAGAAGCAGATTTTTAAAACCTAGTTTGTACAGAAGATAGGACTTTATATTTTATTGTTCCAGATAGAAAACAAGTGCTCAATATATTTTGGAAGAAAGAGAACAAGAGGAGGAGAGAGGAAGAGAGAAAGAGGGATGGAGAGAGGGAGAGAGAAAGAACAAGTTTCGGGTTTTAAAAAGTTTGCTGGTTACATAAAACCAAACATTCACAACTATATTCTTTCTCTCTCCATTCATGATAGCTGAATCTTTCAGCTCCGATCCTCTCTTCCTAGCGGGGGGGTTAGATTCTCCAGGGAATTTCTCTCACTTCCTTTCTCTTTTCTTCTTACCAGGAATCAAGATAACTTACTACACATTCCTTTATCCAGATTGTTGGACCACCTCAGCCTCAGAGGGATACAGATAAAAGCACACTAGATTGGAGTCAGAAGGTCTCAGATCTAGTTCTATTTCCCCCGACAATTGTGCAACTTCTGTCAATATGTGTAGTCTCTCTGTGGGCCTCAGTCCTTTCAGATCTGCTAAGGGAAAGCAGGACTAGACGATCTCTTTAAGGTCATGTTGATGAATACTTTTGGCATATGTATTCTATTTATTTTAGGTCTTTTCCTGATCATAAAGATGGAAAAATGGTCTCCACTTTCCCTTAAAGACCTTTAATTGGATTTCATCTCTGTCACACAACAGAAAACTTTTCCTTCTTTCCAAAATTAAGACTTTATAATCTCAAACTGGGACCAACTTAACAGTTTTTAGCCCATTTCCAATAAAAGAGGATTCTGTGTGTTTACACTTTATATTCACATCTGAAAAAACATGCTAATAATATACAAAAAACCCTCTGTATATCTTATAATTGCTTAAATACTAAAATCAGAATCATATTTTACAAGTGTATCTTAGGTTGATTTTTTTCAGAAGGTTCTGGTGCTGATGTGATATATTACATTTTTAAAAAAGAGGAATTTCATTTCTGAAGATTGGCAAAGTCCTCAAGGCTTATTATGACAGAAACCATCCATTGCCTACACACTTACATTTCCCCCTCCTCTTCCCTACTAAGAAACTATGATAAGTTTAGTTAACATGCCAAGGATAGTCCTCTGGGAGAGTAGATCCTATCTCAGTTCTGATCTGAATTACAGTAATTCCATCCCTCTCCTCTCCAGCCCCTGGACCCCTGCAGAGACTTATCTCTAGAGCATCATGTGACCCAGTTCTGACCAAGGTGATGTAAAGAAGGTCTGGTGGATGGAGGCTTTGGGGGAATTTTGTTCTATTAGTAAAAATATAAAAAGACAGCTATGGCTCTGATATGGCTCTTTTATCTGTCTGTTCTCCTCTCTTCATGTCTGTAGAGTAGATATAGAACCTCAGTGTACTGTAACCATTGTGTGACTATCAGGCAGTAAAGATAGGGACAAAGGCAAATATGCCAGGGATGGTCCTTGCTGATATCAGTGACCTGCCTCGACAGCCTCGGGCCACCTACTTCTTGACTTCTCACTATGCGAGACAAGTGAATATTTGTTTTAACCACTCTAGTTCTGCTTCGTGTTACTTGTAGCGAAGGGCACTCCTACAGGGTTCAATAGCCAACACGAGACAGAAATACTTACCTAACTGTGATAATAAGGCTGGACTTTCTAGAATCTCTAGATCTTTGAATGGTTGTATTAAGACATTCAAAGGTCAAACACCACAAATTCAATGTTTAAAAACATGACACAATTAATTGTAATCACAAGAAGAAAGCAATAATGTGGGATTTCAGTAAACGGGTATAGGAAGAACGACAAGTCTCCTGCCTAACTGCAAGAAGTTTAATCAGGCTCAAAGTATATCTCTGACCTTCAGTTACTGCAAAAAACAAAAGTTAGATCATTTTAATAATATTGATGATGTTAATAATGATAATTATATTAACTAGCTTTTATTAACTGTTTACTAAATGCTAAGTACTTCCCTAAGTTCTTTGAAATCATTGTCTCAATATAACCCTCACAAATCTATAAAATAAATACTACTATCCCTCTCTTGTAGATAAAGGAAGTGAGATTAAATTTTGTTTCTAATTTGGAAACAGTCTCAAAGTTGTAAAGGAATTGCAAGTATAATGCAAAGAACTTTATTCCCCTAAATCATTTGAGAAAAAGTTACCAACAAGAAGCCTTCATCATTCCTATTTTAGCTTGTGTAGTGGTGTGAATAGGGACTTCAAAAAAAAAAAAATGTGTCCAAATCCTAACTCCTGGCACCTTTGAATGTGATCTGATTTGGAAATAGGGTCTTTGCAGATATAATTAAGGATCTTGAGATGGATGGCATCATCCTGGATTTAGGGTGAGGCCTAAATCTAGTAACTGGTGTCATTATAAGAGAAATGAGAGGGAGATTTGAGATACACAGATGAAAAGGAGAGACACAAGGGCAAAGCCAAGTGAAGATGGAGTCAGGGATGGAAGTGGTGTGTGTATAAACTGAAGTATGCTAACGATTGCACAAACCACCAGAAGCTGGGAGAGAGGCAGGGAACAGATTCTCCCTTAGAATTTCAGAGAGAACTAACTTTGCTGACATTTTAATTTCAGACTTCTGGCCTCCAAAACTCTCAGAGAATACATTTTTGTTATTTTAAGGCATCCAGTTTTTGGTAATTTGTTACAGCAACCCTGGGAAACTAATACGGCATGTAATTCCTAAAAACGGGGCATTCTCCTACAAAACCGCAATATAACCATCGAAATCAGGAAATTGATATTGATACACACCACTACCATCTAATCCATTCAAATTTCAGTTTGAATCCTTAAGATCCAGTTTTCTCTCTGATACAATCCAGTTTACACATCTTTGGCAAGAATATTACAGAAGGAATGTTGTGCTCTTCTCATTTCATCCTATCAGATTATGCACAATTCCCTTTGTCCCATTTGTGATCACGTTCTCTAATCACCTGGTTAGGGTGGTGTCTACTAGAATTCTCCACTGTAAAATTATTGATTTTTCTCTTGTCATAAATGAGTATTCTATGGAGCATTACTTTGGGACTGCAGATATCTTGTCCCCGTCAAAGAGTATAGACTCATGGTTTCCTATTTCATTCAAGATTCATAATCCATTACTATTATTTTATGTTCAAATTATCTTCCATTTAGCCAGTGTGAAACCCTTTATACTGGTTTCTCTCTCCTTTTAATGTGTCCACATGGTTCTATCAGCACTTTCTTTCTGACACAAAAAGATGTCTTAGAATCATTTCATTGATTCCCTGTCCCAGCTTTGGAATTAGCCATATAATGGATAATGGTATTTAGAAATCAAGACCTGAGTGCTGGGTATCCTTGAGATTATTGAGGTATAGCTACTCCTGGGCCCTCCCAACACTCTCATGTGCACACACACACACACACACACACACATACATTAACAACTATATAGAACTTTATCTACCTACATAGAGTGAAGACCATGAGTTCATACTGATAGCTTTAATTCCAATCCAATAAGACAAAGCTACTTCTAGTTTTATTTTCCTTTTCCATAATTGGAATTTCCTTCTCCAAAGGTTAGAGATGTATGTCCCATCATCTTTATACACTTACTTATTTGTTCATTCTTTTTGTGTGTAACTAATCTCTCATTACTGCTGTCACTCTCTTCCCCCATGGATGCACTCTTCACTGCTTTTTGGTTCTGATTCCCAGGGCCAGATCCTCTCCCAGTGTAGACATTCTGCTCACCTGCCTGGGATCTAACACTCCTTATCAGGGAAGCTTTCTACCCTTTGCCTCCTCACCTTGGTTGGGTGGGGTTGCTCTCCTGCAAGGACACTCTGTTAACCTGCTTGGATTCTGATACCTCAGGTCGGCCTGCTCCTGACCTTGAACGTAGGCACTCACCACATTCTCAAATGCCTCCATGCCAGATTGCCTCCATGTGTGAATGCCCTTTTTGCCCCACCCAAGCTCTGGCATCCCTGTGTTGAGTTGACCATCATGTGTATGTCTTTTTTACCCGACCTGGGCACTGACCACTCCCATCAAGCCTGACATTCCCATTTGGTTTCTGACACTCCAAGCCCAGGCACTACCCCCTAGACACCGCCTCAAATTACTCATGCTCTGGTACCGTGTTCTTGGCTGCCCTCCCGTGTGATGCCCTCCTCATCAGGCTAGGGCTATGTCACCTTGTATCAGGTGGTCCCTCCATGGGGAAACCTTTCTCTCCCACTTGCATTCTGCAGTGTTGGGCCATTGCAGCTCCCCCAAGTCTGGCACAGATATCTGCCGTGATCAGCCCCACTTAATGACTTTGGGACTGAAATTTTCAGGAAGGGAAGGAAGAGGAAAATGAAGAAGAAGGAGAGTTTACTTCTTCGTTAAAGTTAAAAATATTACTATAGATTCAATTTGTAATATTGAGATAAGCCTACTAAACTGAAAGTGGTTATTTTAATCTTCTTTTCCAGTACTGATCTGGGATGTG
>RJWJ010035264.1:0-16771 GCA_004363605.1 Indri indri
AGCCCAGGCAACAGAGCGAAATCCTGTCTCAAAGAAAAAACCAACAAAAAGAAAAAGCGTAAGAAAGGATAATAAAGAAACAATTTAGACATACAGCAATTTCGTTTTAATGAGCTTGGATACAGAATAGTAATATCCTGTTGCAAGGTACGTTTTAGGATACCTGTTTACCTTCCAACGTGTCATTTTTGGGTTAAGGGGAGAGGCACAGCTACTACTCGACCTGTCCCAACTAACTCCACTCTGCTGCCCTTTTACCAAAGGGCTACTGCATGTGCAGACTGCGACAGGACACCTGCGCACGTGACCCTCCCTGGGAAGTATCCTGGGCTCTCAGAATGTGACACCCGTCCACTCTCTGGCGGCGGGATTCCTAGGAGAAGAATGTCCAGGGCGCCTGCGGAAGAGCCAGGCAGGGAGGCCGAGGAAGTCTTACGATGGCAGGCGCCTCAGGCCTGAGCAGGGTTCCGGTTCACCAGAGTTGTCTTCACAGCCCCCCACCCCAACATGGGATGCCCCCAGCGCCTCCCAGGAGCAGTGCTAAGACCACGCCCCCTACCCTGGACTGTAAGAAGAGAATGGGGCGACGGTCCCCCGCCTCTTAGAACAATTGAACAACACGTAGGATTCTAACGGGCACCTGGCCACGCTTTTTCAAGGGGCGGGGTCGAGGCTGCCCGAAGATGGCGATGGCGGCGGGGTCCGCGGGTCACTCTCCAAGGCGCCCTTGGCTGGCACTCACCGCCGTTCCACCTACCTTGCTAGCAGGCCACCCCGGCGAGCTGCGCGAAGGGGCGGGAGGGAGCAGTGATGAGCACTTGGCGGCACCAATGAGCACTCAGGAGTAGGGGCTACGCCCAATCAGGGCCCGGCCTGCAGAGTCGGGGTAGGTTGCGGTCCGGCGACGTGTGTGGCGGACGCGGAACGCGCGGGAGCTTGCTTGCTGCGCGGCTGAGATTTCCTCCTCGCTGCTTCCCAAGCGTGTTGCACCGCGGTTCCCGGCGCTGGCCGGAGAACGTAGAAGAACGAGGGGGCCAACGGTCCGGCCTGTCTGAGGCCCAAGTCCGGGAGCGCCTGGTGCAGCGGTCGCGGGGCCGTCCCCGCGGCTGCTGCCATGACCGACTCTCTCCCCAGAGGGGACTTTTCCTCAGCGGTTGCTGCAGAGAGAGATGAGGGGCGGCTTCTGGCTGCGGGACCGTGAGACGGGTTAGTGGGCCAGTTAGGGGCACGCCGCGGACGGCCGCCTGCGCGTTACTGGGCTGGTTGCTTTGGCCCCGAGACTCGCGGGGGGGCGGGCGGCATGTTCCCGCGGAGGCCGCTGGCCGCCTGGCTGGCGGGGGCGCGGGGCGGGGGCCTGCTGGCCCTGCTGGCCAATCAGTGCCGCTTCGTGACGGGCCTGCGTGTGCGGCGCGCGCAGCAGATCGCGCAGCTCTACGGCCGCCTCTACTCGGAGAGCTCGCGCCGCGTCCTCCTCGGCCGCCTGTGGCGCCGGCTGCACGGCCGCCCTGGCCATGCCTCTGTCTTGATGGCGGCGCTCGCCGGCGTGTTCGTGTGGGACGAGGAGAGGATCCAGGAGGAGGAGTTGCAGAGGTGGGTTCTGCAGTGAGCTCGTTCTGTACGGTGGAGTGGTGGGACGGCCAGGCGGGAGGTTGGGAGGTGGGAACCCTTGGGCCTGCACTGTGTTCAGCATCTCCTGTTTATCTGGTCGTTCTTTAAGTACCATGCTGTAGGTTGAACCTGTGTCAGCAGACCGCGTTGTTTATTGCCCCTGTGTGTTTGATTTGTAGGGTTAGAAATAAGAACTGGAAGTGTTGATTAGTGTAGGAGGGAGACTTCGTTTTCAATGAGGAGAGCGTGACACTAAAGAAACAACGTTGTGGAAATAAATTAGATATCGAAGGCGTGGAGGCCATTGTTCACGTAATCTTTAACACACCCAGAAAGGTGAAAATTCAAAACAGGTTTTAAACTTGACCTAAAGGTGTAGTTGTGCAGTTTACAAAATGACTTCAATCCAAATGGGACTCGGGCCTTGTGAGAAATGCCAGGAGAGCTCTCTGTCATTGTGACTCATGTCGTGGCAGAATTAAGAGGCTGGAAAGGATTTTGTTCTGCTTGCACAAACCAGTAGCCCAGACATTTTAACCTTTAAGAATTAGGTCAGATTTTTGCTCCTTTAACTAGAACTTTGGGAATACTGTGTCATTAAGGCTCTGAAGTCACGCTGTCATCATCAAAACTTCTGTGTGAAAAGCCCAGTACCATCGATTGAATTTGTTAATCTGTAGTTCTGAGCCTGAGACTTTATTGTTTTCAGGTAATGTAATGGGGAACCTTTGCTTTAGCTCTCGCCTTACGTTGTCTCTGTATTTTTTTTTTTTAACAGATATTGTTAAACTGTACCCTCCCTGCACACAAGCACTCTGCCCCTGAACTCTAAAACCGTGATTTCAGGAACCAGGCACAGTCCCTTTCTCCAATAGATCCCACACTGGTCTGTTTTTTCTAGATATTTCTTCAACAGGGAGGCAACTTGTTATTCTACATTTTTGGTTAGGTTAGAAATGGAAATACCCCAGTAAAGTTTAGCAGCCTGTTTGAGAAGTTAACACCCAGGCAGCCTATTTGTGCCACACTGTGAATTCTGGGTACATGCAAGTCTATCTTAAGAACTGGGACTACTATTCCTAGCAGGAAAGATAACTTTTATAAATGCAGTTTAAAATCGTAACCACAAACAACCTTATTCACAAAAAAGTTAAGGTATCAAAGCATGGTAGGTATTTTGCCTAGTTCCTATTAACATTCTTTTGCTACTTGGTCATTTGTTCTCATCAGTCTTAGGTGTAAAAAATAAAAGAATGGGAAGAAACCTTTTAAATTGAGAAATTATCAATTGTTTGAATTTTCATTCTGTTTTTAATGGTGAAATACCCATGTTCCAAAGTTAAGTTTGTGAGGAAAATCCCCCGGTTGGAACTGTTTGGGGAAGAAGAGAAAGATCAGAAAAGGGCTGTTGGGTACAAAAGAGAGGGGAGTGTTTGGGGGTGGGAGTTCAGTAGTGTTGGGGCTTAAGTAGTAGATGACACTTTTAAGCTTAACCTCATGCATTTTTATGGATGATAAGTCCTGGAGCCTCTGTTTAGCAGTTCTCTCGTTTGCAGGAGCTAGAGGGGGAAATGAGATAGGAAATGAACTTAGTAAACATTTGAGTTAGTAGTCACTATCCACCATAGCAAAGAGATCAGACCAGTTGATGACCAAGCCAGGTATTCATTCTGTTTCACTCTCTCTGGACTGTCTCTGCAACCTGGGGCAGTTGAACTCCTCTAGGTTCTAAACCAACTCTTAAAAAGGCATTGCTCTAAGTTAACCAGCTTTGGAATTTCAGAAGCTTAAATGAAGCCCAGTCAGAACACTTTTAAGCTGCCTTTTGACCCCCTCCTTGGGATTGTTATATGAAGGCCCTCGTTTAACATTTCATTGTCCAGTTCATGATTTAGTTTTTCATATACTTAAAATTTGATCAAGTTGTCCATCTCTAGGATCTTTTCTTTTTTAAACGTTTGTTACCATGGTAGGGAGGCAAATAATATGCTATTCAACAGTTACATCTTGGTTGTACTGTAATTTGTTAGGTCTTTGTTCTGATAGTTTGTCATGTTTATATTTTATTGAGTAAAATATTCTGGGTATAGGTTAACTTATTTGTTTGGTGTTTAAGTATTCTGTTTGCTTTAAAGTAAGCACTGCTGAGGTTGTTTTAGCTAGCTTAGAATGTCTTAGATTTTGTTCTAGCAAGATGATTTTTGGTTAGTTTCTATTATGGAGCACAGTTTAAGTGTGTTCTCAAGCGCATTTCCTTCATTGTTAATGGAAGAAGAGCATGCTTGTCACATGGACCCTAAATCATAGCCTTTGGCTCATCTGTGCTGTTACTGTACCAACTTGTCCTGGCACAAACTAATTCTCCTATTGCCATCTTGGTTAAACAGAGGTGGAGTGTGTAGGGTGTTTTTTTGAATGTGTGCCTTAAGGTGGCATGTGTTTTTCTTATGTTATTTGAGTTCTTATTCAGAATGAAGAAGCACAACCTTACTTTCTTTTCGTGTTTAAGAATATCTTACCAAATAGGATCTTATTAATCATGCAACAACAAGAAAATTTAAGAAATCACTTGTACAAAGTGGTTTGGACTTGGCTGCTAGGGCAAGGCATAGAAATCAGATATTTTAATATTTGCGCTAGTATTCTTACCTAGTTGTCTTCAATTAAACAATCAAAAAAGGCTGGACATGGTGACTGATGCCTGTAATCCCAGCACTTTGGGAGGCAGAGGCAGGAGGATCACTTGAGGCCAGGAGTTCAAGACCAGCCTGAGCAACATAGTGAGACCCTATCTCTATAAAAAATTAAGGAAATTAGCTGGGCATGGTGGCACACCTGTAGTCCCAGCTACTGGGAGGTTGAGGCAGGAGGACCACTTCAGACCAGGAGTTGAAGGATGCAGTGAGCCATGATGATGCCACTGCACTCTAGCCTGGGCAACAGGGCAAGACTGTGTCTCAAAAAAATAAATAAGTGAATACAAATCAAAGAAAAATCTTCTCTTTCTTTCTTTTTTTTTTTTTTTTTAAGGCTAGTTAAGTGAAGCAGTGGGAGTGGAGAAGAAACAAAGGAATCTATAACTGGTTGTGATCAATTAGTTGTAAACACCACTGCGCTCGTACCAGCCCCCCAAAAATTTCAGTGTTTTTGGTGCTAGCTGGCATTCTGTGAGCCCAGGGCAAATATTATGGAAAAATACAGTAATCACATTTATTGTTTTGGAACAGTAAAAAATAAAAAAATTACAGGAACAAAAAGAGGAAGGATGTTAGGAAATATGAAAGACTGGGGAAAATGTTCCAGTAACTCCTCGTCTTTCTAAAAAAAATGTTAAATTATTTATTTACTCTTTTTTAGAGACAGAGTCTCTCTTTGTTGCCTAGGCATGTGGGCAGTGGCATGATCATAGCTCACTGCAACCTCAGACTCCTGGGCTCAAGTGATCTTCCTGCCTCAGCCTCCTGAGTAGCTGGGACTTCAGGTGTGCACCACCACGCCCGGCTAATTTTTATATTTTTTGTAGAGACCGTGTCTCGCTACGTTGCTTAGGCCGTTCCTGATCTCAAGCAGTTTTCCCAAAGTTCTAGGATTGCAGGCGTGAGCAGCCATGCCCAGCACCCCGCCCCCCTTTAAGTTACAGTTCATTACTCTAAAGATTTGAGTAAGTGCCAGTAAAGTTTCGTAAAGAAAATTGGCCATTTTCCCATTTCTGTCTTTCAGAGCATTCTGGGTAAGATAAATTTTTCAGTATGTTATTAACTAGATAAATGATCAATATAAAGTCCTTTTGCCTTAAAGGAACTTTGGTTCTTTTCCACTGTCACTTCAGGGTATCTTAGTGATAAACCCTTGTTAGGTGATGAAAGCAACATTAAAAGCCGACCTCAGTTTTTAAGATTGTCTTCATTATGTTAGCATTAACTAGTTGCCCCAGAATTGCAGTGAGCCAGTCGATGTCTTTTATTTCTAGGTGTGTCCCATATCAGTAGTACTTGAAAGTCTCTAACTTTGACAATAATTTGGAATTTGAGGGAGCGATTATGTGAAGTGAGGGAACTGTCTTATTGAAATTCCTAATTGTAAGAATGGCTTCATTTGAATCATTTTGGAGCCTTATATTAAGCTCCATGCTGAGGGCAGGGCCCCTAGATGAGCCAAACATTGTTATACTTAACTCTGTTTTCATGGTGGTATGTTTTCAGTTTTCATAGCTTTCAACCCAGCCTTTTTCAAATATGGAAACAATTTTCCGTTTTGGAGAAAGGAAAACATTGACTGCCTTCCTTAATCCTTTTTTCTAATCTGCTGATTTTGTTACTATTTTGGGAATAATCTCCTTTGTCCTTCTTTCTTCTCTTATTACTTGTTTAAGTCTCTTAGATATGAAGGTTAGGCACCCATCCTATCCAAATAAGATTCGGCACAACAGGCTAATGAGGTGTATGGAGAGAGGTTTTTCCATTCTCTACATATATGATAGTGAGTGACTTTGTGCTTCTGTAATGCTAATTACGTCTGTCATGTTAGCATTTAAAAGTTGAGACCCTACAGGGATTCTTAAACCTTGGGACAAAATAACTGTATGTAGTCTTCATCTGGCATTCATACTGGGCTATTCAAAGAATGGGTATCATGTCTTCACAAGGTATTTCCATCCTTTTTCCTTTTTTTTTTTGGTTGAGACAGAGTCTCACTCTGTTGCCCTAGGTAGAATTAGAATGCAGTATTGTCATCATAGCTTACTGCCTCATTGCAACCTGAAACTCCTGGGCTCAAGCGATCCTCCTGCCTCAGCCTCCCAGAGGAGCCGGGACTACAGGCATGTTCCATTGCGCCTGGCTAATTTTTTGATTTTTAGTAGAGACAGGGTCTTGTTCTTGCTCAGGCTGATCTCAAGCAATCCTCTTGCCTCAGCCTCCTAGAGTGCTAGGATTACATGTATGAGCCACTGAACTTGGCCATTTCCATCCCTTTTCAGGGACTTAGTCTCATAATTTGAATCAAAGCCTCCTAGTGACCTTTACTATATAGGAGAGCCTGATTAAACAGTGGATCAGAAGCTCTGAGTCACCTTGTATCTTAGAAGGCCATTAAAATATATTGCCTATAGTCATTAATTTTCTTAAAGCCTTATTAACTGTGTAATTCTTTTTTTTTTGGAGACAGAGTCTCGCTCTGTTGCCCCAGCTAGAGTGCTGTGGCATCAGCCTAGCTCACAGCAACTTCAAACTCCTGGGCTTAAGCAATCCTTCTGCCTCAGCCTCCTGAGTAGCTGGACTACAGGCATGCGCCACCATGCCTGGCTAATTTTTTCTATGTACTTTTAGTTGTCCAGCTAATTTCTTTTTATTTTTTAGTAGAGATGGGGTCTTGCTCTTGCTCAGGCTGGTCTCGAACTCCTGACCTTGAGCTATCCTTCCTCCTTGGCCTCCCAGAGTGCTAGGATTACAGGCGTGAGCCACTGCGCCTGGCCAATTAACTGTGTAATTCTTTTATAAGCCCCTGATGGTTTAATAAGATTCCTCCAATAAAAACAGATTCCTACTTGTCATTATTATGTGATAAGAATGACATCTAGGCTGGGTATGGTGGCGTGCACCTGTAGTCCCACCTACTTGGGAAGCTGTGGCAGGAGGATCACTTGAGCCGAAGAGTTCAAGGCTAGCCTAGGCAACAAAAAAATTTTTTTTAATTTTAAAAATGTTTTAAAAATTTAAAAAAGAATGACATTCAGGAGTGGTGCATAATTACTGTTGAAGGATGCTTTACTAGTCCTGAAAAATGCCATAATTGGTGCTATGTGATACCTGAATTGTTCTCTGAGCAAATGTAGCTGTGGTTTTGCTTTGGTTTCTCTTCTGCAAAATCTAAATGTCTGCCTTAAGGTTCTTTCCCTATTTCTATAAGCTTTTTCAGTGCCAGCTGTCAGTCCTGTTCTATAACTTTTAATTTAAATTTAAAACTTTTTTAAAATGGTGAAATAGTTGTTGTCAGAACATCAATGTAAATTGTACTGATTAGGTTCTTGGTTGTAGCAAAGAAACTGATCTTGGTTAACTTGAGCCAAAAAAGAATTAATCAGAAAGGTATTAGGTCATCGAGAGGATTGACAAGAAGGCCAGGGTACAGGTTGGCCAAGAGAACAACCAAGACCTGCGACAGGAATAATGTATTTCAGGCAGTGTTGCTTGTGTTGTTTTCCCTACATTGGTTGCACTGCTGGACTCTGAACGCCCTCAAGATCACTGAGAGTAATCTCCAAAAGATCATGTGCCTTTGTGTTATTTCCTTTGTGTTATTTCGTGTGCCTTTGTGTATCAGTAATTGGGGTGGTCTTTGGTCTTAAATTGTAAGAATTGTACATGACATAGCCAGCAATTTTTCTTTGTTATCTGAAATTTAAAGGTTATGGGAAACATACAAGCCAAATTTTTAAAATTATTAAAAGATGTTTCGGATATATAAAAACGTTTAAAGAATAACGCAAGTGTTAGAAATAGTTATATTTAAGAAATAAAATATAAGTACAATAAAGCTTACTCTGTACCCTTTTCCAGTTAAATTTTCCTTTCTCCCTCAAATGTAACCATTATCACAATTTGTTGTACAGTATCCCCATCTGTGTCTTGATTCATATGTATACACCTTAAATGATATATAATGATACATAGTATAATATGTGGTACTGTTTTGCGTGGGGTTTTTTTTTTTTTTTTTTTTTTTTGAGACAGAGTCTCACTCTCTTGCCTGGGGCGAGTGCCGTGGCATCAGCCTAGCTCACAGCAACCTCAAACTCCTGGGCTCGAGCGATCCTACTACCTCAGCCTCCCGAGTAGCTGGGACTACAGGCATGTGCCACCATGCCCGGCTAATTTTTTCTATATATATTTTTAGCTGTCCAATTAATTTCTTTCTATTTTTGGTAGAGACGGGGTCTCGCTCTTGCTCAGGCTGGTCTTGAACTCCTGAGCTCAGGACGATCCGCCCGCCTTAGCCTCCCAGAGTGCTAGGATTACAGGCGTGAACCACCGCGCCCGGCCTGTTTTGTGTGTTTTAAAACCTTATGCAATCCTGAACAAAATACAAACAAACTGAATTCCACAACATAAAATGGATTATATACCATGAACAAGTAGGATTTATTTCAGGAAAGCAAGGTTGGTTCATCACACAAAATTTAATCAATCTAGTATACTACATTAATAGAATAAAGGACAAAAACTTTATGATCATCTGAATAGACACGAAAACATTTGACAAATTCCAGCCTCCTTTCATGATTAAAAAAACACTCAGCAGACTGGGAATAGAAGGAAATTTCCTCAAACTGATAAAGGGCAGCTATGAAACACATAGCTAATGGTGAAAAACTGAAAGCTTTTCCCCTGAGATCAGGATCAAGACCAGGATGTCCGTTTTCACCACTTTTATTTGACATTGCACTGCAGGTTGTAGCCAGTGAAATTAGGCAAGAGAAAGAAATGTGGAAGGCATCCAGATTGGAAAGGAAGGTCTCAAACTCCTGACCTCGAGCAATCCTCCTGCCTCGGCCTCCCAGAGTGCTAGGATTACAGGTGTGAGCTACCACACCCGGCCTTCATCAATTTTCAACAAGGATCCGGGTGCAAGGGCTCATGCCTGTAATCCAGGCACTTTGGGAGGCCAGGGTGGGAGGATTGCTTGAGGCTAGGAGTTGAGACAAGCCTGGGAAACATGGAGACCCCATGGCTACAAAGATTTTTTTATTATTTAATTTTTTATTATTTTTAATATGAAGGGGTGGGGAGTGGTGAGGAGGGATGTTCAGTTGCCTTGTTTTTGTTGAGACAGAGTCTCACTCTGCCGCCCTGGGTAGAGTGCAGTGGCATTATTGTAGCTTACTGCAACCTCCAACTCCTGGGCTCTAAGCAATCCTTCTGCCTCAGTCTCCTGTGTCGCTGAGACAACAGGCATGCACTGCAACGCTTGGCCGGGTTCTCCCACCCCCCTTTCTTTTTGGGAGAGATGGGGTCTCACTTTTGCTCAGGCTAGTCTTGAACTCCTGAGCCCAAACAGTCTTCCCACCTCGGCCTCCCAGAGTGCTAGGATTACAGGCATGAGCCACTGTGCCCAGCCAAAAAAAATGTCTTAAAAAAAATATTTACCTGGGTGTGGTGGCCTGTGCCTGTAGTCCCAGCTACTTGGGAGGCTGAAGTGGGAGGATTGCTTGAGCCCAGGAGTTTGAGGTTACAGTGAGCTATGATTGTACCACTGGATGACAGCCTGGATGACAGAGCAAGATCCTATGTCTTAAAAAAGATGTTTTTCAACAAGGGTACCAAGACAGTTCAATGGGGAAAGAAATGAATAGTCTTTTCAACAAATGACACTGGGACAACTGAAGATGCACATGCAAAATGATGAATTTAGACCTGTATCTCACATAATACACAAAAATTAACTCAGAGTGGGTCAGACCTAATAAAAGCTAAAATTATAAAACTCTTAGAAAATATAGGTATAAGTCCTTGTGACCTTGGATTAGGCAATGATTTCTTAGATGTAACACTAAAAGCATAGGCAATCAAAGAAAAAAATAGATAAATTAGACTTCATCAAAATTAAAAACTTTTGTATCAAAGGACACTATCAGGAAAGTGAAGGCCAGGTGCGGTAGCTATAGCGCCTGTAATCCTAGCACTTTCGGAGGCCATGGTGGGAGGATCACTTGAGGCCAGGAGTTCTAGACCAGCCTAAACAACATAGTAAGATCCCCATCTCTGCCAAAAAAAAAAAAATTAGCTTGGTGTGGTGGTGCATGCCCGTAGTTCCAGTTACTTGTGAGGGGCTGAGGCAAGAGGATTGCTTGAGCCCAGGAGTTCAAGGTTGTAGTGAGCTATGATTGTGTCACTGCACTCTAGCCTGGCAACAGAGCGAGACTCTGTTGGAAGGAAGAGGGAGGGAGGTGAATTGACAGCCCACCGTAGAATGAAAGAAAATATTATAAATCGTATCAGCTGAGGGACTGGTATCTAGAATATTATATAAAGAACTATGAAAATTCGGTAATAAAAAGACAACCCAGTTTAAGAACAGGCAAAAGATTTCAATAGACATTTCTCCAAGGAGGTTACAATGGCCAATAAACATATGAAAAGTAGTTCAGTGTCATTAGTCATTAGGGAAATACCAGTTAAAACCATAGTGAGATACTTTCACACACACTGGGATGGCTGTAATAAAAAAGATGGACAATAACTGTTGGCAAGGATGTGGAACAGTTGGAACCCTCATACATTGGTGTAAATATGAAATGGTGCAATTGCTTGGAAAACAGTTCGGCAGTTCCTCAAAAAGTTAACATAGCATAGAGTTACCATGACCCAGCAAATCCACTCCTAGTCTCCTGAGAATTGAAAACATATGTCTACACAAAAACTTGTACACAAATGTTCATGACAGTAGTATTCATAATAATAAAAAGGTAGAAACAACCTGCGTGTCCGTTATCTGATGAATGGATGAACAAAATGTGATATATCTATTCAATGGAATATTTGCTCAGCTATTGAAAGTAATAAAGTACAACATGGATGAACCTTGAAGATATGTGAAGTGAAAGAAGCCAAACACAAAAGGGTACATATTATATGACTCCATTCAATTGAAATGTCCAGAAATGGGCAAATCCATAGAAAGTAGATTAGTGGTTACCTAGGGCTGGGGGTAGGCAGGAATAGGAAGTGACTAATGATGGGTATAAGCTTTCTTTTGAAAATGTTCTGGAATTACATAGTGGTTATTGTTATACAACCTTGTGAATATATTAACAAGCACTGAATTGCTGTAAAAAGGTGAATCGTATGGTATGTTAATTATATATCAATTTGAAAATGAAGGGGAAGAATATACTCTGCAGTGTAATAAGACAACCCAATAAAACATGGGCAAAAGATATCAAATGACATTTCACAATCATAGGTCTTAATAGTTAACATTTGAGGTTAACTATTATGGGTCAGGTATTGATAGTTAACATTATGGGCCAGGTATTGAGCACTTTACATACAAGTTTGTTTATAATCTTTACAACAACCTTGAGGGTTGGTACTATTACTATCCCCATTTTATATTGTAGATTTAAAAATTGGACTGGTTAAGTGATTTGACATTCTAGTTAATGAGTGTTGGACTGGGATTCAAACTCAGGAACTCAGTTTTTCTTCACTATGCTATAAACTGTTTTACCTCCACACCATTGTTCTGCAAGTCTTTGTGTGGACACTTTGTTTCACAGGGCTGACTAACCATCTACACCATGGCTGTTTTTCTCCTTTCCAGATCCATTAATGAGATGAAACGGTTGGAGGAAATGTCAAATATGTTTCAGAGCTCTGGAATCAGGTGCCACCCTCCAGAACCAAAATCCCAAACAGAAGGGAATGAAGATTCGGAGGGCAAAGAACAACCATGGGAAATGGTGATGGATAAGAAACACTTTAAGCTGTGGCGGCGTCCAATTACAGGCACCCACCTTTACCAGTACCGAGGTGAGCCCCCAGTGTGACTGCCTTTTAAGTGTGTGCCCAAGTGTACAAGACTTCTGTTCCTCTTGTTTTTCAGAAAATTGGGATTTTTTTTTGTTCGTTGTTTTTCTTCTCCCAGATGACACGCCTCAATGTGGTCTTTGTTGTAGGTTGTCTTTGTCTTACTTTGTTACTCCAATAGGACTTCTGGTTTCTTTCTTTCTTTTTTTAGAGATGGGAGTCTCGCTATGTTGCCCAGGCTGGTCTCAAACTCCTGGCTGCAAGCGATCCTCCTGCCTCAGCCTCCTGAGTAACTGGGAAGGACTTCTAGTTTCTAAACCTGCCTTTAAGATCTGTTAGTACTCTGGAATGGAAATGCAGTTAGGTAATAGGAATAGGGTGAGTGACAGAATGTGGCAAACATTCCTTATTCTTTCTTGTCATTCTAGTTTTTGGAACTTACACAGATGTGACACCCCGGCAGTTCTTCAATGTTCAGGTGAGTTAATTTTTCTCTCTAGATTTGGAGCCTCCTGGCAAACCCATTACCCCTGTCCACATGAACAATTTCTCTGACTCAGACGACATTGGTTTTGATACATCCATGTAGCTGTAACTGTCATCCCACAGGAATGGATTTGAATGCTTTAATATATTTTATAAGGCTTATCTATTTTTTCCTGAACAATTTGAGGGTCAGTTACATACATCATATCCCTTTATTCCTAAATCCTTCAGTGCGTATTTCCTGAAACTAGACATATTCTCTTAATTAACCATGGTATCATTATCAAAGTCAATAAATTTAACTTTGATGCAACGCTTTTATGTAATCTTCTGTTTGCATTCCAGTTTATCAGTTGACCCAGTAATGTCCTTTATAGCATTTTCCCTTTCAGTACAGATCCAATCAGCATTACATTTAGTTGTCACATCTCTTTAACCTCTTTTAATCCGGAACATTCCATAGAGAAGGTCTTTATTTAATAAAGAGTATCTGTTCAAAGATTGCTTTCTTCCTTGAGGAGGAAATGTTTAAAATAAAAGTGAAAAGGGGAAATGGAGTCACCCAGTGTTCTACAGAATTTTTTTTTCCTTCCTGGATTTTTCATGTGTATTGCCAGACTTTCAGTAACTAGTTTGTTGGTTGTAACATCAACTGGTAATATGTAAAGACACTTTCCCTTAAGCACTGAATTTTGTCAGTTTGTATTGAATTTTTGTTGGTTTGGATGTATTTATCTGTCTTAATTTGAAATTCCTCAGTTACCAGTGATGGCAGAATTTTAAAAAATATGCTACTTTCATTTTTTTGTGTGAGGTGTCTGCTCGTACTTTTGGACTTTTTGTCCGCTTAAAATTTTTAGGCCCTTTTCTCGCCAGGTATCCTCGTGTGAGTGACGTTGTCTTTAAACCCTGCGTGGCAATCCCTGATGTACCGCAGTGATGCCCAAGGAAGATGGGGCAACCTGGAAGTCCAGCTACTTCCTTAAGATCATCCGACTTTTGGATAATTATCCAAAATGCTTCATTGTGGGAGCAGACAACGTGGGCTCCAAGCATATACAGCAGATCCACATGTCCCTTCAAGGGTGCTGTGGTACTGATGGGCAAGCACACCATGATGTGGAAGGCCATTGAGGGCATCTGGAAAACAACCCAGCTCTAGAGAAACTGTTGCCTCATATCCGGAGGAATGTGGGCTTTGTGTTCACCAAGGAGGACCTCATTGATCAGGGACATGCTGCTGGCTGCCGCCCGTGCTGAGGCCATTGCCCCATGTGAAGTCACTGTGCCAGCCCAGAACACTGGTCTGGGGCCAGAGAAGACCTTCCAGGCTTTAGGCATCACCACTAACATCTCCAGAGGTACCATTGATATCCTGAGTGATGCCAGCTGGTTAAGACTGGAGACAAAGTGGGAGCTAGTGAAGCCACACTGCTGAACATCCTGAACATCTCCCCCTTCTCCTTTGGGCTGGTCATCAACAGGTGTTTGACAGTGGCAGCATCTACCGCCCTGAAGTGCTTGACATTACAGAGGAAAATCTGCATTCTCACTTCCTGGGGGGTGTCCGTAAGGTTGCCAGCGTTTGCAGATTGGTTACCCAATTGTTGCATCAGTACTCCATTCTGTTATCAATGGGTACAAATGAGTTCTGGCTTTGTCTGTGGAGACTGATTACACCTTCCCGCTTGCTGAAATGATCAGGGCCTTCTTGGCTGATCCATCTGCTTTTGTGGCTGCTGCCCCTGTGGTGGCTGCCACCACTGCTGCTCCTGCCGCAGCCCTACCCAAGGTTGAAGCCAAGGAAGACTTGGAGGAGTCGGACAAGGATATGAGATTTGGTCTCTTTGAGTAATCACCAAAAAGAACAAACTTAGCCAGTTTTATTTGCAAAACAAGGAAATAAAGGCTTACTTCTCTTAAAAAAAAAAACTTACTAGAATTGTCTTACTCTTATACTTTTATATCACTATATATTGTATTTTCCCCAGATGTATCTGTTGCAATAGTTTTTCTTCCACTTCTCCTTGGAATGATATTGGCCTATACAAATTGATTTTAAAAGAATCATCTGTAGTAAACACAGCCATGTCTCTCACACTTTGGCACCGTCTATTATGTCTGATCACTGTTTCCTCGTAATAAGATCCTTGGGTCAGAGGCTGAAGCATTTGGGAAGCCTTCTACATTTTTGTTTTGGATGTTCTTGGGTCTTCATGGACTTCTCTCTTTCTGCAGCTGGACACAGAGTATAGAAAAAAGTGGGATGCCTTGGTGATCAAGCTGGAGGTGATCGAGAGGGATGTGGTTAGTGGTTCTGAGGTTCTTCACTGGGTAACCCATTTTCCTGTGAGTATTTTTACTTCTGGCTTTTCGTCTATCAAGTCTGTGTAATGCAGAACACTAATCCTGCCCCTCCATTTCTCTAGTATCCAATGTACTCACGGGATTATGTTTATGTTCGGCGGTATAGTGTGGATCAGGAAAACAACATGATGGTGTTGGTGTCACGGTATGTATGGCTGCCTGTGACTTTTGCTGAGCTCCTTTAGCTGTGCCCTTCATACAGATTCGCACAAATCTGAGTTTGCATGTTCTCAGTGCACTGGCAAGTCTCCCACAGCTTCCCAGCAGCCAGTGCCCCATCCTTCCAGCTAGATGAGTGGTCAGTTACTATCTAGGGAGAATGAAGAAGAGATACAAACTTTTAATTAAACAGTTTCTCTGGGTTCCTTAATGTTGGCAGTTAAAAAGAATTGCTGTCATCTTCAACACAAAGCCTGGGGGGCTGTAAATTACCAAAGGAACTCCCTTCATTTTTAGAACTTAGTCTGTATTCATTCATTTTAGTGACTCCTCTGTTGTGTTCATTTTAAAAATTAGAGCCAGCTAACTTTTAGGTCTTCCCCCTTAACCTTAGCTCTCCTCTTGTTTTATATATAGACATTACTAAGAGTTGGCTTTACCTTTCCTCTTTACCAGAGCTGTGGAGCACCCTAGCGTGCCAGAGTCTCCGGAATTCGTCAGGGTCAGATCATATGAATCCCAAATGGTTATCCGTCCCCACAAATCATTTGATGAGGTGAGTTTTACCTCATCTAAGAGAGAATGTGTCATGGCTTTGGGATTTTGTCAAGGAATACATTTTAACTGAACCTGCCAAGGGAGTGTGGCCCGAGAATTTGCATTTTTAAGAAGTTCTCTGGTGAGGCTGAGGCTTCCCAGGTCTGGGAAGCCCTGCCGTAGGCTGGTATACCTGGAAGATGACCAAGGACAAAGTAGTGATGATCCGTTGGCTCCCTTTTATCTGAGACAGTTATGAGAAGATAATAGCCACTGACTCTTAAGCCTGTATCGGCAACATTCTTCAGGAACTAGAGCAAGTACCTTCCATCAGTATTTCACCATAGCAGGCAGAGCAGTGAAAACCTTTCTGGATTTCTGCTTCCTTGTCTGTAAAATGGGAGGGTTGGACTAATGCTCTCTGCCGTCTTTAAAATTCTGTGACCTTTCTTGGAGAAGAATATTTATTTCAGCTTAGGGTGTTTTGTTTTTGATTTTTTAACTAAATCTCCATCGTGTGTACATATTGATGTCAGCAGTTGCTGTTTATAGTTTTATTTCACCTTATAATGGCTTTGTTTCTCTCTATTGTTTGTTTCTTTTAGAGCTACATGGACTATGTTCCTTAGTGTGGTTTTCTTGTTCTCATCAAGTTGTTTTATTACCACCTGAAGTAGGACTTTCACTGACAGAGGCAGTGTGGTTCACCTCAATGTAGTGTTTGACTCTTTTTTTACTGGGGGATCTCTGTGTTTACTTCTGTAGTACTTTTTTTTGAGACAGAGTCTCACTCTGTTGCCCAGACTAGAGTGCCGTGGTGTCAGCCTAGCTCACAGCAACCTCAAACTCCTGGGCTCAAGCGATCCTACTGCCTCAGCCTCCCGAGTAGCTGGGACTACAGGCATGTGCCACCATGCCCAGCTAATTTTTTCTATATATATTTTTAGCTGTCCAATTAATTTATTTCTATTTTTGGTAGAGACGGGGTCTTGCTCTTGCTCAGGCTGGTCTCGAACTCCTGAGCTCAGAACGATCCGCCCGGCTTGGCCTCCCAGAGTGCTAGGATTACAGGCATGAGCCACCGCGCC